>JAOEHI010047282.1:0-20640 GCA_025447815.1 Percopsis transmontana | reverse complement strand
GTTGTCTGGTTTTTTGTGGGGGTGGTGTGGTCGGTGTGGGGGGGGGGGGGGGGGGTGGGGGGGGGGGGGGGGGGGGGGGGGGGGGGGGGGGGGGGGTATAAGAAGATCCAAACAGCCTGTGTTTTCTAGTCTTCCTGAAGCTCTGTTAGGTAATAACTGTCATTTGGAAGCCCTTTTCTGTTTTGGAAAAATCAATAGAAATACTAAAACAGTGATATGAAATCCATTTTGAAATCCATCAGTGCTTGGGCGAAATGGGCAAATGCCGTTTTCTGGTCTATTTGTGTGCAGAGGTGAAAAAGCAGGTCCAGAGAGTAAGAAATCCAAAGCAGGTATTTGCTGCAACCATGTGTGTTTGTGTGTAGTAATTCTTACTATCGTGGCAGCAGATATAAAAGACATCTTTAGTTTTTGTCATGGTTATCAAATGTGACTAACGCCTCAGACGTTAATAACCTCACTTCCTGCACAGGAGTTTTTCATCATTCATTTGGCCACGGTAGCTCAAGCAAGCATCACCAACGCATACCTGAAAATACTTCAGACTATCCAATATGAGTCGTTGGCGTCTACACTGTAAAAAAACACATCATGCAGTGAATTGAATGCTAAAGGACAATACATTATAGGAGAGGTGTTAGAATCAGTTCACAGTTGTATTTTATGCAGCTCCACTGTTCAAGCGGGTTGATGTGTCCCTTACATTTTGCGCATTGACATTTAAGTAAATAAATCACTTACATGACCTCCTCATGTATTACCAGCGTTCCAACATGGATCCTCCTCTCTAAATACCTCAGTTATCCTCAGTCTGTCTTTAAAACGTCTAGCTTGTTCATGTGTGAACGTAGGTGGGTGCAAAAAAAACATGCTATCAGATTCAAGAATATAAGAACATATACAGTAGGCTATATAATATAACTTATACTTTCTCACAATAGAGTTGATGGTGGGTGCAAAGGGATCTTATCAAATGCTTCAATCAACCATTCAGGAAGCTGCCATTCTGTAAATCTACTAATTGTCCCTTTAAAGTCTCGCTCATCTCTGCAAATCCTTTTTAATCTATAAAGTTGGCTTACTAGAAGCATTTTTATTTTCAGTTTTTTTTTTAATTGCAGCTGTGTGTTAAACTGAAAATAGTAACAAATTATTTCTCAACAGCCTTCCTAGTGTAGTTGACACATATAAATAACACTTAAAAATACTGACCTTGACAGTTATTACACCTAGTCTCGCATCCAACAATGCTTAACAGTCATCTAGAAATAATTAAATATGCATTGTTTAAATGTATTGTTATTGTAAATTATGTTAAAATGTGACCATACCCTTTTTTGTTGTCTGAATTGGATGCACTGGACCTCTCACTCTGGTAAGACAATACTGTGAATGGTGCGTTTTATTCCTTTGGGAAATAATTTTCCAGGTCATTTTCTAGCAAAAGTTAGTGATGGTTGATTTTTTATATCAATTTATTGGGGAGGGGGGCATTTTGTAGCATATTGTAGCATAAGTGGGAATGCCACTTGTAAACTCTGTTCTCTTTGTAATGCAGGGTATCACCTCCAAACGTATTCAGTTTCATTTATTGCATCGCTGTCTTGAACAAATCCGGTTGGTTCTGAAATTCTGAAAGCCTTGGTTCTAAATTCAGTCCTAGCTCTGAGGTCTGATTTTTCATCTGTTTCCCTAAACCTACTCTGCAGTTCTTTAGACAGGTTTTCTATTAAGGCTCCTAACAGAGGAATTTCATCTGAAGTATAAGATCTGACAAGGTGCATCAAATCCATAGAACAGTGATTTTAAATTTCACACCACTTTTTTTTACAGAAGGTATCATCTTCTCTTCCCGGTGGGCTCTCTGTTGATCTGAAGGCGTCTTGGGACTTTCCACGCTCTTTAATACTCACTTAGCATCACCTTACTTCTTCCTGTCTTGTTTCTTGAGGTGTAAAAGTCTCTTACTAAGGTCATCAGGGGATTCTGTGACCGGAATACTTGATTAGATCACTGGGAGGAACTTCTTACTGCGCTCATCTGCTTTGAGTGCAGTATTAAAATACATTTTACTCATTGTTGGGTCACAGTTTAGATCCAGAGAATCACTCTGTTCAGTGCCAGTAACCGTACCTACTGCGGCCACTAACAGACACACCGACTCACAAGCAGCAACATGCCTTCTAATGCAAAGCACATCGATTCAGCCCCCGTGGTTTTGACAAGTCATGAGCCTTGGACATACACCTGCTTAACTTGGATGGAGAAAGCTGGCCTCTTACCAAGGGCTCTGTTGGAGGCATGGGGGACGCCAAGAGTAAGAGTAGGAGGTCTGGAGCATTTAAGGGTCCCCGAAAGAGAAAGCACAGGGTTGGGAGGAGGGCGAGAGGTGGGCGCTGTCTCCTGGCAAAGCTGTAATGAGGTCCATCGAGGCAAACCCTGCCAAGAAGAGCTCAAGCTAACATGGACACCTAATTTAAATGTTTTGCCTGAAACCTGCTGTCCTCAAATGTCTGCGATGGAAGAAAGAAAAAGCCTGTTGTACTTTAGGACTCGTGGGAACAGAAATGGAAATGGAAATCTGAAAGGAAGTATGTCTAGTTTAATAAGACAAGACGGATTGCTGATAACAGGTTAGTTTGATTAGATGGGGAACCCAACCTTTACGTTAGTGTTGTTACCTGTAAACCAAACCATTCACTGGAAATCTCAATGATCACAATATCCTATCAAGCCATTGAGCGTACTTCTTTTCAGACACTAGATACATCATTTTATTAACTGGAATGTTATAAATTGTTAGTTTAAAACCGCTGCTGTAGAATCTGGTTTGCGTGCCTATGCCTAACACAGTATCAACACTGTGTGGGTTACTGACTTCCAAAGTAAACAGATGCCTGCAGAGTGCTATAAAATGCTTTGGATAAAGGTGCCCACTAAATATTATGTTGTACTCCAAATGATGGCAACATTAACTGCTACACCAGAAAACACACAACTACAGCCAAATATGATTAAGATTTGTTATTTGGTGCCAAATGTAGTCAGTCACAGATGCAAAGCCAAGATAATAATATTAGCATAAAAATAATAAAACTACAGTAAAGAAATTATTTCAAAATCTGGAAACCATCTCACAACCTTACATACTGGGGGGTCATTTAATTTATGACACAAAATATTGCCATGTTGCTGGTCGCAAGCCTCTCCTCCAAAACCATCCTACAAAAGCCCAGTGTCCGAAACTTAGTTTTGACAAACACTTCACATTGCATTTACTCCAAAGGCTGGTACTGGAAAATATCATCCATAGACGTCATTAACTGATGCACCGCCAGGCAGGAATAACGGATCGGGTCTTTAGGAACAATGATTAAACAGTATGCTTCTATAGCTCACAGCACAACCTTCAGTGTACTTGACTTTGTGTGTGACTGCTATCATGCTAATACCATCACAGCCTCGGTCTGTGTTGCAGATGTACAGCGACTCGTAGATTTAGTACTGTGTGCAATGTAAATATTAAAAAATATTTTGCAATTGGTTGACTGGGTATTCTCCCAACCGCTAAAGCATGCAATGCCTTCAAGGGTGAGATTCATTAAAAAACATTGAGTTACAGTCAACTCTGCCAGTCAGCAAAATACACAAGCATTTGTTATTTCTACAGCTTATACAGTTCCTGTTTTCACCAATTTCTAATCCTTGCACACAGATGGCGTTGTGGTAAAAAGAGTTGAGTTAGTTGCTTATGTTTTTGCACACGACGTCACCGGCTTACAGATATTTTTCACTGAGAAACATTTGTTTGTTTTTGTGTAGTTTTGCCCTTCGGATATTTAATTTAACTTCAGGACTAAGATTTCTTTGGGGTTTACTTATATAGACTTTCCATTGCTGCTGGGAATATTGATTTAGAGACACAATGATACAAATTGAATTAGATTTAGCTCTGCAGAACTCGGAAGAATATGCGATGTATAATGCCTTGATCAGGAGTGGAAACTATAATCTTTAAGGTGTTTGGTAACAGGCAACAACATGTTTAACATACCATAGCATGTCAAGTATTGTGAAAATAATCTTTGGTTGTGGGATAAACACTACATAAACACTACATTGACCTTTAGCTCCAAAACAGCAGTCGATACCTCCCAGTTGGTTACACTCCCCTACCGATACTGTATGTTGCAGTACAACACCACCGTATTAAATACACACACACATTTAAAAATAAAAAATAGAATAAAAATCGTACTTAATATAATATAATTATTTTTTTTACATTTTATTTAACATTTCAACAAGAAAAAATAAGTCACAGGTTTCCTGATTTACTTATTTGTGAGGCTATCAATCGTTAGCGTACAATACTGCTTAGTAATTTCCCACTTTAAGCAGAATGAGAATACATATCACTCAATGCGATAGTAAATGACTTCATTGAATATGTATTGTTGTGGAGCCCAGGGCTGTTATAATGAGCACAGTCCCCTGTCATGCCTGCAATCTATAGTTCAATCAATGATTCATTTTACAGGACGGGCAATGTACTGTGTGGCTTTCAAGCAGCTATTATCTGCCTACGCGAGCGGACAGCTTTGTGTTTAAATGGCATAAAAGCAAATGAATGATGAGCGAGATTGAAGTGTCTGTCGGCATCGATCAGCAAGTGTTCACATTTAATTGAGGCGCGTCTGCCTTTAGCGTATTCGTCTCTCCCCCTGCTCTGCGGCTGAAATGCAATGTGTCATTATCACCGTCTTTAGGCGGTGTTTTCACTGATTCATGGCCACGTACAAATATGTTATTATTTTATTAGGGGGGAACGTGGTGGTTAGATGGCTTTACACTGCGAAGATTGCCTGTTTGGCATCAGAACAAAATGGCTGTTCAACTAGTTGAATTATTCCCCTGCCTCTGGTCTCTTATGAACACCGTACCTTTCTCTACCAGAGAATCTAAATTGGCGTCCAATTAGAGCTTTTCATCTGGGAACTCATCAATTCCACTTTTGACCACCGGGCTGCTGTCAGTGCCATGTTAGGACATGTAAAAAACACCAACTGAAACCGAATGTTTCTTCCTTCTTTCTATCCCTGTTGAGGTTCTGAATATGCCTGCGCACAAACGTGAGTGTGGCTGTAGTGGGGTAGTGTGTGTGTGTGTGTGTGGGGGGGGGTAGAGAACGGCGTGGATGAGAGGCAGGCATTCCAGGACCAGATTCAAATTGAGGAATGTTCCTTTAAGCAGTGACAAATAAATCGTTCCACTTTGCTTGACCCTTCCACAGATTCGGCATAATCCTCCATCGGAACGAACCCGTGCTCCACAAAATTGACCTGGAAACGACGTCGTATGTGAGGAACATTAGCCTGCGCGACTACAGCTGCATCCCCCAGACCGTGGCCTACACCCACCTGGGGGGCTACTACTTTGTGCACTGCAGGCCAGACTCCACGGGCGCCACCCGGCCTCAGCTCATAGTGGACAGTGTGACGGACGCCGTGATTGGCCAGAACGGCGACGTCACCGGCACACCGTACGTGTCGCCGGACGGCCGTCACCTGGTCGCCGTGGACGACAGGGACGGCCTGATGAGGATCCAGACGGTGTCGGGGCGCGGGGAGATCGGGAGGGCCTTCGACATCCACACCAACCTGCACCTGTGCGACCTGGCCTTCCAGCGCTCCTTCACCGAGGCCCACCAGTACAACGTGTTCGGCAGCTCCGGGCGCCAGACCGACGCCCTCTTCGTGGAGCCCGGCACCGGCAACGTCAAGATGATCAAGAGCCTGAAGGAGGCCACCAAGCCGGAGGAGTGGCCGTGGAGCGGCAGGAACCGCGTCATGGCGGGCAGCGGGCTGTTTGGACAGTACCTCGTGACCCCCTCCAGAGAGTCCCTCTTCATCCTGGATGGACGTCTGAACAAGCTCAACTGTGAGATCACCGACGTCCCCAAGGGCAACGTGGTGGTGTGGGTCGGGGAATCTTAGGGGGGCGTCGCGGAGACCTGTTTTCTCAAAGGTACTGTTGCACTGAATTCTGTTGCAGATTTTTTAATTTCCGTGGGGGTACGTGATAGGTTAATATCACTGAATATGAAACCAAAATTGTGAATCCAGATTATGTGACCAAGGGGTCGTCATCCAAAAACCCAGGCAAAAAGGCAAACAGCAATGTCTTCAGGCCAGGATTAAATCTGTTTAGACAGGGTGCTTTCAGTCTGATTCAGCTTTGAGTTGATTGCTGGTCTCATTCCGTAGGGGCATAGCAGGAATTAGGGCAAGCAGGAATTGATATCAATAAATATAAAAACTAATAGGTGCAACTTACCCTTTTTTTATCGGTTGCAGAGTCAATCACGCTGAATGTTCGGATCTTCTCTAGACCATCGACAAAATAAATGTAAAATTGGAACAAATACACAGAATTATTCATCCCTGATAATCCTCTCTAGCCTGGTTGGCATTCACCGACTCTTCCCTGGTCTCGCTGCCTGCCAACAGGCCTGGCTTCCATCTCCATTCTAACGTATTTGTGGAAATTCCCTGATTGGCTACTGACTGTCACCGCCAAGATGGCCGACACCCGGGACAGTGTGTATCACGTCTGTTTTGGACAGTTTGCGTTCCTATTGGCCATTGTGTAAGAAAGGCCTTCCAATGAGCAGAAACTCCTCCCAGTACTGACACTATAGCTATAACTATAGAATGGGGAGAGAAACCAGGCCGGGATTGAGACCAGACAATGTTCACAAAGGCTGGGCTAAAACCTTTCCCCATTCCCACTTTTTCCTGGGCCTTTAAGGAACCCCCCCCCCCCCCCCATCAGAGGAATTAGTGTACTTATCCCCGGTGTGACTGCAGATTATACCTCTTCTTTTGGCCCCCCGTTGTGGTAAGAGAAGGTTCCTTACAGATCCATGTCTCGTCTTTCCGTCCCATCTGATGCTGAACCATCTGTCTAATTAATACGAGCCTGTGCAGCGATTCGTGCAGCGATTCGTGCAGCAATTCGTGCGGCGATTCGTGCGGCGATTTGTTCCCTTTTGAAGTAGAAGCTGGGATATAGTGGTTTGTTATGGTTCCCTACAACCTTGGATTCACTAACACAACCACTGTACCACTGTAAAGGATTTCTATCCAAAGTCCAAATGTTAAGAGCAATTTAGGAATTTAGCTTGTAACAGTGAGTACAGTTACAAGTATTGGGGAGCAGGAAGGGTTTAGGCGCTTGCTCAAGGGAAGACCAGGCATGTCGGGGATCGAACCCAAGACCTTTCAGCCCTAACCGCTATCACGCCCAGCGGTCAATAAAAAAAAGTGAAGTAAATAAAAATGTTAAACTCTCCCAGCTTCATACGCCGCATTATGAATTCCCTTCGCAATACCACTCAGCGACAAGTCAATAAGGCAATCACGTGTTGAAAATGATCCCCGTACCAAAAATAACATACTAGAATAGAGCATAGTGTGGAAACCACACGTTGTTTGCTGTTTCAATGTGTTTGAAATGGATATTTATTGTGAAGTGATGACAAACTAGCTCCATGGAGGAATGGGTAGTCGTGGTGATAATGTACAGAGCCCCTGAGAATGTGAGACACTTCCTTTGAGTGCTATTAGATATAGAATTTGGAATCTGTTTTTCCCCCTAGATAGCTGCAATTAAATCCATCCCCTAGCTAGCTGGGCACACTCTATGCATTTACACCCTAAACACATTTAAGAATTGTATTCCAATCTATCTCAAATTTAATATGGATTTATTTGTATATTTTGGTTATTGTTTCCCCCCACTGCCCACCCGCCCTATGTGTTGTTGTCCCGCTGATGAACTTTGACCTTTCTCTGTTGTGTTCTGTACATAGTGGTTGACTGTGAGTCCACAAGCATTGTAGGTTGCATTATCAGTGTACACAATTAACCGGTTCTGTTGTGAGCCAGTCAGCACATTCCTTTTTACAAAATGGAGAAACCCCATTGGCATTTCTACCAACCTGTACCAAGCACATTGTGATGTCATCACCTACGCTGCTTACACATTCATGTAGTCATATTCATATGTATATTCATTATTTATGTAGGGGAAGTATGCTTGTGATTTTACCCAAAAATAAAGCCCATAAACATCTCAACGTTTAATGTCTCTATTATTATTATTATTATACATTATTATATTATTATATGTATATGTAAAGTATATTTCTCCGATGTTTGAAATGCAGCAGTGTGGGCGCCTGTAGGGGAAGGGGTAGAGCAAGGTGTGAGCCTATGAGAGCTGTGTGGGGAGGAGTTTCAAACCAAAACAATAGTTTATTTAGGACTGGTTTCAAAGACAAATTCCAGACACAAATCGAAGAATTTCCCTTTATCCTAAAGTGACACAAGGTTACAGAGCTAACACAGCCCTTGGCTTAGTAATGTGCCGACAGAACACTTCAAATTCAAGGCTTTAGTGTTTCTTTCTTTTGCGTTTAGCTTTCAGCAAGACATAAAACACAATATATAGCAACAATAAAGAAATAACTGCAGATATGTATGCATAGACCATACATTGAAAAAAATATTTGATTGAATGACTCTGGTCGGTGTGGAGGGTTAGGATAATGTTCTGTCACAATTAAGCATCTTTCAAGGCACATTAGTTCAATGGGAGGTTCAGTCTGATTAATATCATGTTAGCCTACGGCCTGAAGCAAGATGCCAAAGCCCCACTATAAAGGATACCTTGGTAATTCTATAGTAATGGGGTTGCATCAGGTTAGCACCGTGTCCAAATTAGGGTCTCAGCGCCATGGTCTTGGGTCTTCTCAAGACTGCCACACCACTATCACTATATCTGGAAAGACCATCTAAACCAACTGAGAAAGAACTGAATTGAAACTGTAAAAGAAAAACAGGAACTAAACTAGTTTGCCTGGCGCCTGAAATCTTTTCATCAGCCTTTCCTCTTGAGAGCCACGTCAATGCGAGACTCCAACCTATGTGTATTTCAATTTGGAGTGAGTCGAGTATACTGTGGGACTAACACAAGGATTTAGTTTGTTTTCTGCAGGGTCCACCCATGTTAAAAATGTATGTACTCATAAAACTGTCAGTTGCTTTAGATCAAAGCATCCTCGAAATCATACACGGCAATATTCACCATGCTGGGGGCTACTTACATGAAATAAAACATCAATGTAGCTCGCTCATCTATTTCTAAGTATAATGGTTACGATTTGTTGTAATTTGAAGTGTGCTATATAACTGAACTCCTCAGATACTTTCTACAGTACTGTAGGCTGTAGAAGTTTGTGTGTTTTCTATGCAAAACATGATATTATTAACATCAGACTATACAGTAGTAGCACATATAGTAGCATGGCTTGTACAATAGTGTGTAGTTCAGGCTTTCTTATTGTCTTATTTATTGTGAGACAAGTTCTACAGTAAATACATGACTGTATGATAGACCCCAAATGATCGAATGCTGTGATTGGTTTCCCTCCTGCAATTTCCCAACCCTAATAATAAAAATGGCTTTTGTTTTTATTTTTTTATTTGTCTGGGAATTTTTGTTTTCAAGTGTTTGTGCCCAGAAGACTGGATTATATGAGTTTTAGTGTGTAAATATACAATAGAACAATAAGCTATTGTGCCAGTGAAAAAGCAAACCAGAGGATCAGACCATCCAAGACAATATTACACACGCTGTGGATAGCCAAAAGACAAATTATCTAGTACAAGAACTAGGCTTTTCAGATATCATTGCTGCTGTCCAAATATTTAAATAAAATATTTACAGTTTTAACGGAATATATTCCAGGGCTCAAGTGGTAAACCTCAAACAAATGTCACATTTACAATCTTAAGTATGAAGAAAAAAGCAGCTTTATTCTTTTTTCACTCCACAAACAGCACAGATAGCCACGGCTCTGTCTGAACACTGGTGACGTTTAGCATTTTACAATGCTAAAGTGCAACTCTGGTGAATAATTAAAGGTCCTCTGTCATAAAATTATTTTTCTAATTGTGTGGTCGGTTGTGTTGTCTGAAGGGACTGGAGCTGGACTAATTATATATAATTAGAAATTGTTCTAACGTATTTTAGCCAAAATTTCTCTAAAAAAAAATCAAGTCTGTCAGAATTGGTTAACCATCATTTATATGGCATTTATATTACATCTTACAGATATAAGGCACATTACAGATATAGGCTATCTAGGTTTGTGTGTGTGGATGTAAAAAACTAAAATGAGTGGCACAAGGCAAAGGCTAAAATGATACTATATAGGTAGGTCATAGACTTGGTCATACTTTAACATATTGTTTCCAGAATAAAGTAACCACACCATCACATGATCAAGTTGCGCAAGATGGCAGATTCGAGTCTTTTTACAGATTCATATAATTTCACTCCGTTCAATAAAAGTATTTGTTCAAAAGACTGTTTTAACAAAGACATTCAGTGACATTTCCGGTTTCCCAAATCATCACAAGTCACTTACGACCGAGATGCCCCGTTCTCGTTCAATGAATGAGTCACTCGTGAACGATACGTTCATTCTTCCACGACATTCACATTTGAGACAGCATTCGGTCAGAGATACTCAAGTGAATTGGACAGTTCTTCCAGCCAGTGACATGGCTTTAAATATTCCCGCAGCCCGTGCCCAAAAGGATATTTGCTCATGCTAGAAACAGAAGCAGACTTAATGCAGTCAAACCTTAACAAGCGAGAGATATTTTAAATAATGAATCGGTGCACAACGTTGAACGAATCATTTAACTGACCTAAAATATGTTTCTTCTGAATGAATCGTTCAGAACCGAAACATCTCTAATTGTAACCAGTCATCTCTGAACTATCTTCCTACTCCCATGCAGATAGCCAATCAAGTTAGGACGTGCTAAAAATGAATGCAAGACCAACTGAACTAGAATGTTCGGCTCTAAGGGACAAGAAGTCAGTCCAAAATGACAGTTTGGAAATTGGAACGATATGGGGCCTTAAAGTCTCAAGTCTCGCTCTGATCAAACTTTGCAGGCCATTCTGGTGACCATCACCCCCCCCTGGATAAAGGCCCCTGAACACATCTCACTCCCTAGCCATCTCAATTCATATTCCCGCTGATAGCTTTTATCCCGTTCCTTAGCGGATCCCCCCCGTTAATAAAACAGCCGAGAGAATAGTGAAGGGGACCTGGCAGTTCCTTAATTATCTATTGTCAGTCTTTTATCTTCGTTCAGGCGTTCCTCCCCTCGGCGCACTCTGCCCAGGAGGAAAATGTAATACCATCTCCTCCTTCCCTCTATTACTTCATTCACAAGGCGAAGCGCCATTATCATGTTGGCGGCTCTTTAATCATGTTGCGGGAGCGTGCCAGCAGCACAGCGCCCCCTGCTGTCTACACGCAGTACGTGTGACGGGTGGGGGCTAGTCGCCTGCCACATCCTGACTCCCCTGCTGCTTCTCTCTCGCCATCGCCCCGCCCGTAACGGGAGGTCCAGCGTTCTTCGTGGCCCGGCCTCGCGTAGGCCCGGATACAAGCGACAGCAGAGACAGTTGCAGTGTCAGCGCAATTTGGTCATGTCATGGTACGGTTACTTTGGTACGGTTACTTTATCCTGGACACCACTCATTTTAGTTTTTTACACACACACACACACACACACACACACACACACACACACACACACACAAACCTACATAGCCTACATGTGCCTAATATCTGTAAGATGTAAAGAAAATTAGATATTCTGTGCCCCTTAAACATACTCACGTAAAAGTAACTTAATAGCTTGACCTAATATACAGCAAAAGGAACCAGATGTGGTGGCAGCGTGACCGGGGAGCCTCCAGCGGCAGTTATAAACCAGTCAGTTATAAATGACATCACACAGGGAATATGACAAGCACGTTTCATCAGTCCTTCTTTTCTCCCGAGCTAACTGGCTAATAGGGCTGCTGCTGGCGTCTTGTGGCAAGAGGGTGCCCGCTATTTTGTTGAAATGACACCTGCTACGGTGAAATAGCTTGCTTTCAAACACTTTAGTGGATGGTCGTTATTGACGATGAACTTGTATTTTGTGGACGTGAAAGAATGTGTGCAAGCTGTCTAAACTCAGCGTACTATATCACTGAAGCCAAATGAGGAGGCCTTCTAGACACTGACACCTGAGGCTCTCTGGGGCTTCTTTGAAACTAGTGTATAGATTCTCTATATTTAGGAGATAAGTGTGTAATGAACCTTTGTGTGGGTGCAGCCAAGCTGACTCACTAGCTTAGGACCTCAAAGTTCTTTCGTACTGGACACAGAAATGTCAAATAAAAGTCTAATCCAAAAAGAAACAATATAAATATAAAAGCTCAGGTAATACTTCTAATATTTAACATTAAGTGCAGGTCAAAAGACTGTGTTGCTCCAAGGTCCAATCGCTTCTTTTTGTTTAGCGAGGATACTTAATCTCCTATACTACAACAGCCAATCAAATTATATTATTCCCAGTGTCACTGGTCAACTATCAATAATTTCGTTTCTACCTTAAACATGCAACACAGGTTCTTCTTAGTTCTCGTAATCTTAACATTTCAATCTCCAATTATCACTATTACTGAATTACAACATATTACAAAACAAAAAATATTATTTCTATAGAAATGGCTACAACACTTTGCATCAGTATTATTGTCATTTTATATTTATTCCTTATTATATTAATACTGTTACCTGTAAAGAGTGACGTGTACAACTAGTGTTGGTTTATTTTACATTATATTATTATGATTATTATTATAGTTCACAATAGATGCATGCAGTGCCTTGTCTCGTCCACTGCAGTATAGGGGCAGTATAGGGCACTTTGTGTGTGTGTGTGTGTGAGATAAGATGCTGACAGCGGGGGGCCTCCTCCCTCTTCTGGGCGTCCTGTTGTCACGGTGAGCTGGCTGCCATGACACCCGGCCCAGGAGGATGCTGGTGAAGACGTGGATGGCCGGGGACGTTTCCACAGGCCTGTCAACAAGGGTGACCATGACAACCACCCCCACCCACCCCTTCACTTGCGATGGAGCAGAGCAAACGTGCTTCCTGTATCTCTGAGAAGGGGGGAAAAAGGATAAACATGGCGCCCCTGGATCGAAGAAGAAGAGCAACACAAATACATTCAAACGTATACGAGCCAAAAGAAGTGGTGTACAGAACCACACACTGTAGCGAATGAAAGAAAATGGGAGGGAAAACATTTGTATATGCTGCCTTAGTCTTAGTTAACGCCAGAACACTGAGCAACACACCGTAGGGAGTAGGCCGTCTGCTTGGGAGGCGGTGAGAGGTTAACAAGCCGTCAGGAATCATACCTCAAAAAATGTAAGATCAAACCGGTGCTGCGCTGAATTAGACATACGACCTACTGGAGGTCTGTTTAGTTGTAACCATGGTGATTATAGGCAGCTGAGTCGGGAGGTCTTTTAAACCCACCTGCGTCTGCTCCGGATCTCCTTAATCTGCATGCGGACGCCCCGCTGAAGCCGAGGTAGCCTGCAATTGGTTTAATATGCCCCAAAGCGGGGGGCTTATTAAACTGTTAAACTGTTGAGGCCGCCCTCTCCCAGCCCAGCCTGACTGGAGCGGGCCGCGGCAGGGCAGGACAGCCGCTCAGCCGGCCGTCATAGGGAGAACTTCCCCGGTCCCGCGTGCCCGCGCTGGACGGGCATGTGGAGGGTGCCAGATGCGATGCGAGTGGCTCTCCAGAACTCCAGAACGCGGGCCGCCCGCTCGCTCCGGCAGCCCGAGTTCTGGAGAGCCACTCTGTCACTGCCAGGAGGAAGTAGGCCTATCACCCAGCTCTCTCCAGCGAGAGAGAGACAGCTGTTAGCAGAGGGAAGCTGAGTGCCCAGAGAAGAGGTCCGGTGGTGCGAGTCCGCAGTGGGAACTCTCTAAAGATGTCTCGGTCATGAACGACTCGTTTAAAAGGAACAAATCTTTTAAGTGAATTAAATCATTTGTTCAACGTTGCGCACCGATTCGTTATTTAAATTTTCTCTAGCTTGTGTGACTGCATTAAGTCTGCGGTGGCTTTCCTCGTTTTAAAAGAAACGTTTCGATTTCTGTATTTCTGTTTCTAGCATGAGCAAATATCCCTTTGGAGGCGGGCTGTGGGCATATAGGGCCATGTCATTGGCTGGAAGAACTGACCGATTCACTTGAGTCCCTGGCCGAATGCTGCTTCAAGTCTGAACGTCGAGGAAGAATGTATGTATCGTTTATTGAACGAGTGACTCATTGAACGAGATCGGGGCATCTCGGTCGTGAGAAAGCGGAAATGTCACTGACGACTTGGTGAATCTTTTGAACAAATCCTTTCATTGAACGGAGTGAAATTATGCGAATCTTTAAAAAGACTTGAATCTGCCATGTCTAGAACCCCCCATTATGCTGAGCACTGGTGTTAAGTATTGGGGTAACAAAATGAGGACACTTGCCGAGGTTCTGCTTTCTCACTGAAATCTACAGTAGGCCTACGTATTGTGATGACCAACATTTTTCTATGGGAGTAGTTGGGAGTATGAATGTCGTGGAAATGTCTGCAAGAAAGGCCCAAACCACAGGCTGTCTTTTGGTTAAGTTAACCTTTGCAAAGCTTTCAACCAATGTCTCAGAGGGATGCGCTGGTGGAGAGGTTTGAAGAGAGAGTGAGAAAGGGAGGGCCTTTCTCCTCCTAGGCCTGGTACAGCAGCTCAACTCTTATACTGCTCTTATGCTAAGTAGATCAATAACATATTGGTGGTTTTTCCACCACAATGAAGAGGTTGTTTGCACTCTGTTGTGAAGCCCTGGGAATACCATGGAGATGTACCTCTCTCTCTCTCTCTCTCTCTCTCTCTCTCTCTCTCTCTCTCTCTCTCTCTCTCTAATATATATCTATCCTTCTAGCTGGTATTTAGGCTGTCTGCAATTATTTTAGGGATTAACTGAAATGTTAATAAGTAATGTATGTTGTGAAATGTATAATAGCTAAGTTAGCCGTGATGACATGCTGCTGTCATTATTCTAACAGAACGTGGTTTGCTTACCATGACTGGTGTAGGACCTATTCAGCTATTGACTAATGTACTTATTGTAAGTCGCCTTGGATAAAAGCATCTGCTGAAAGCTGTAAATGTAAATCTATATGCCGCTATCCTGCCTGCCTGTCTTGTCTAACCATAAAGGGTGAGGTGAATCGAAGTCGGACCAAGTAACGCCAGCAGAGGCTGGTCTCGGTAAGGGCAGTGAGGCATGCATGCAGGCAACGCCAGGAGCCTGATAGGAGCCTGTTTGATTTGCATTCCCGTCTACGGGAGGTCAGATGTTTGACACCGTAACAAGGTTTTAATCCTCTGGCTCAGAAGTCCCCGGGCCAAAATAATAACTTCGTATTGGAACGAGAATAGGAATACTTTATTTGCTGCCTCAAAACAGATTTTTTATTTTTTTCTTGTGGGCAAAAACACAAAACCAAGCCTATGCAGCCTATGGCAGAGACATAAACTGTTTTTTCTTCCAAGAGAGCGCTATGCACAGGTGAATTGGAGGCAATTCAAATGCAATGGAGCAAGCAGGCTTATATTTCCCCCGAATAATATAGAGCACTTGTGGGGCTGTCTCCACATACACCTGCTTGTAGCCAGCCAGCTGCAGCACCGTCGCCCAGGATTGCACCGCTATCTGGAATGTGTACCGCTAATGCACGGGTACCGGGTTATGGAGTATTCATGTTCAGAAATGATTGTGGCTAGGTGCTAGAGCACTGCCCACAGGGACACTGGGAGCGGGGCATGCTGTGTGCACTGTTATTATACAGGGTTGTGTGTGTGTGTGTGCATTTGTGTGTGTTTGTGGTCCAGTCCAGTTACAGCAACGCTGACCTTAACCTTGGTTCTCGTGGGACTATTAAAAAATAATCTCTCTGCACTAGTTATGAGCTTCAGTGTGTTTAGCATGGCAAGTCATTTACTGGAGGTCAGGCTGCAAGCTAATACGGTACAGATTTGATTTGATGGAACCTTGAGTACTTTTATCAGTTTCTTTAGCTATGTGTCTTTTGTTTTATGTTGTGTGTATGTATGTTTCCAGTTTGTGATATGTTTGATGTGACAAAATGGAGGTCATTGTTTCCTGCTGAAAAACAAATCTACCCACGGGTACAAATAAAGTAACCTACCTACCTACCTACCATGTGGTATCAGGAATATTTGCAGACATGAGATTCCATTTTGGATGCTGGTACCTTTAAGTTTTGTTTTTGCTGCCTAGTCTCTGAATAGCAATACTGTTATTGCTCTACGCAGTACACAGTGTCCAGTGGACAAAGGCTAGGGAAGTGAACCTTGGAGTACAGTTTATCTGAAAGCCTAGTCGGAAAGCTGCAGGCATCAAAGGAACCACATTGTTGAAAACTAAATGAAGCAATATCCAACAAAGAAATGCTATTCTCTTGTTTTCACAAGGGGAACTGTTCCTTTTGTTGCGTTGGGATCACTTCCTGCCTTAGAACGTCCGTTGGGAAATATACAGAGTCACTGCTTGGGTTTCTACTTCTCATTTGCATTTCTTCACTGTGGAACGACATTTCATTATCACACACAGCGCCCATTTTCAGAGATAATGAGAGAGATTAAAAAAGAAAAAAGAAAACAAGCAGAACTGTCCATTGCTGACTTGCAGAGCCGAACCTGGCCCTCGCGTGTCTTATGAGACGCTCTGATGCTTTAAACGTTAACACCAGGAGTCTGTATTGGTCAACATGCTGTATACAACACCAGTAAATGAATGAATCTGCAAAGTAAAGTTATACTGTATTTCCTGCAGTGTCTACTTTGAAGAGGAACTGCATTCCTTGCTGTAAATGCATAGGCGGAAAAATAATTCCATACAATCCCGATGTCAGCAGGCTGTGGTAGATATTGCCATGCACAAGGAGATGAACTCTATACTATGTGCGTTTTCTCCCAACATGACAATCAGGGGATATAGTTACAGTCATGTGGAAGACTCAGTACAATTACGTTTCTGAAGCAGTTACATGCCACAGGCGGTTTTCATCTGTTATGGTTAAGTTAACCAGCTCTGAAATATTATTTTATGTTGTTTTAAATGAAATATATGGGCACGACACGGCTGGTTAGTGATTATAATTCATACTGATAACCACAGTGGCTGTTCTGGTCACTAGTTTGAATCCTCTTTGAACACTGTGGAATTGTGGATTCTGGAGCGGCGCTTGAGACATAAACAATGCTTTAACTCGTGGAATGTCTCGTGGAAGAAGTGTACTTGAGTTCAGAGCAGAATATATGCCACGGTGCACTAAAATGACTCTCGCACCTGTGGGTGACTTAATCTCCTTTTTAACACATCCCTTGACAGTTACCTTTCCCTGGCACTAACCTGGCATTTGGTCACTCCATTAAACTAATGGGAATTGTGTAACCTTTGGTGGAAATGGCAGCGTCCACAACTGAATGAATAATAGTGCTTTGCCAAGTTCCACCCCGGGTCCCTGCTGCTATATCGGCTCCGTTGGTTTGTACGGGAATATTTGCATACAAATCACGCATACACACATGCCATGCATACATAATAGGCCCACATCTGGCTGGAATGTGGCTCAGAAGCCATAGGCAGCAAAATAAATAAAAAAAAGAGACGGTTTCACGAAATGTAAAAAATAAATCTCCTGAAATCCCACCGTGGATTTCTGCATTAAAAAGCATTCGAGATTCAAATCAGATAGATTTATTCTAAAGTGTTTGTTTGTGTGTGTGTGTGCATGTGTGTGCGTGTGTGTGTGTGTGTGTACGTGCACGTGTGCGTGTGTGAGATGTGATAGCGTGGGCCCATGTTTTAAACACCCATTCCAGAAGGAGCCCATTTCTCAATCTCCAACGTGGAACTGTAAATCCTTTGAGATGCTGCACCGCTAACAAGTGCCTATAGACGTGCGGCGTCGTGTTAAAATGTGGGCTGAATCTGCATCTCAAACCTCCACACACACACTGTACTGTGCTGATAACAGCGCGTCCATTTTCAGGATATACAATAAACCCCCTTTCTTCCCTTCTCATTTCGGGAGGGCGTGCCAACGGTATAGAACATCGCTGAGTCTTCTCCGGACAAGGAGCTGTCTCTCAGATGCCTAATTACACATTGAGCACAAGTACTGGGTTTGTCTTTCACAGACATTTCAGTAAATGGAAAAATGAATAGAGGGGCCGTAAAATAATAACAGGGTTGGTGCAAGATACTTCCCCCTTGACGCAAACTCTCGAGCATAAATAACATGCGACGCGACTGCGTGGCATTTAACAATGCTTCTGCATCAGCACCTTCCTCTCCATTGAGCCCAGGTGAACGGCGACAGGGCTAAACACTGAACCTCACGCAGCAACCGAGTGCCGAGAGGAATAGGGGGGGGGGGACTGGTCTGTGGGTCTCAGACTCCATCGAGATCGGGTGAATGGGTAGCCATGCATGTTATCGCCTGTACTGTACCGTCTCTAGAGCCGTGCTGTCACTGAACACTGTTAATGAGTGTGATATAATGCATTTCGGGGAATGGCGTTCACTAGATTAATAGAATTTGAGCTCTATGAATTAGAGAGGAGGCGTGTAAATTATAATCCTTACTCCGTGAGGCTACTCAGGCATGAAATCCATTTTTATCTTCCTCGTGAACTGTGTCGTTTCGGAGGGCAGCGCCTGTAGATGTCTGGGTGTATTAGTGGAACTACATCTGACAGCAGATCAGATGGAGGGGAGAGGAGCCAAAAGTCAGAAGCGATAGGAGAATTTATTCATTAGGTGTTTACGCTACGGTTTCAAATAGAGGCTCCAGACTCACGCGCAAACAGGCACGCACACACGCACGCACACACACAATCTGCAACCCTCATGCAAACATTTTAGCTTCCATCATTCTTGAAAACGCCCTTGAGGATCCTAATGGGGAAAATGCCTTTAAAGTTATCTCTAAAACGGCTTAAAAACAATCAGATTTTAATCATAATGTAATTAGCGCATAAACATCGAATCTTAAAGAGTCTGAGCTGTCTGCAAACACCAGGGTTTTGCTGAGGGCTTATAAAGTGTCTGAGAGAAAATCAGCCATTTCTGAATCGTATCTCAAGGTGTGTGTGTGGTCGTCTAACCGAAATGAATGAGCAGAAGACAAACACATTTCATTTTTCAACCACATACAAGGCAAAATGTGTACTCCTCCAGTGAGACACCGGTCGACAACGTAGTACACTCCAGTATATACACTGTATGTTCTCAATTAGGTTACAGAGCCTGAGGCACCTTTCCTGGCCATCTGGGGTACAGGGAGAAAGTGTTGTGGCGGGAAAACCCATCTGTCTTTCATTAAGCCTGTCTTGAACCGTCCAATACTGAACCTAATTGTCCAGGCTGGAGAGGACAGCCCCTGGTTGAACCCTGCCCAGCCCATCTTCCCTCCGAGCACATCCAATCAGGAATTGCATTTGTCCGAAGGACTTCCCATAAATGTGTAATGATACGGTGATGAATGCTAATTGCTCACTCGTGAAACATGTCGGGAGACATCTCTGACCTTGTCTCCTACAAATCCCACAATCCTTGCTATAGCAGCAGTTTGTAAACGGCAGGAATCCGCGTCTATATAAGCTGCAGTATGACAACGGGAGAGAGTGGAGCAAGATGGAGCCGAAAGCTCTTTTCAGTCATTTTTGCTCAATTCCCCTAAACTGCCCATGGGATAGCACACCCTGCAATCTCCTACAGCTGAAGGGTTACGGGTCTGATGCCCGACATGGGTACTTGGAACAACATTCCTGCCTGATCCCAAACACTTGTACTGGCTGGAGGACTGGAGGTCATGTGTGTCGCAGATGGCGTGCAGACAGAAGAACCCCCCCGACCACGCCACACGGCCACAGGGTGGTGGTGTGTGTCAGAGGCCGACCTGCAGTGGTGTTTACCTCCGTGCCCTGGGCCAAGGGCGCTGGAAGACGTTTTGGCTGAACTCTTCTGCTCCGGAGGGACATTTGCGTCAAAATGACCTGGAGAACAACTCACTAAATAGTGCGTTCTAGTCACTTTCCCGACTAAAACGCAGGGAGCAGAATGAGACCGATCAGGGGCTGCTGTAGAACTTTTTAAGAATTTTGTCATTATCCATTTTTATCTGTCGCTTTAGTTGATGGGGATATATGGAAGCTATGGAACTGGATTTAGGTTAAAAATACATGACAACACGTGACCTATAGGGGCATTAGTCTCCAGCCGAGCAGCAAGTTGAACAGGGATTAGCTAACTCAAAATAAGGAGGCTTCTCGTAACACATTATATGAAAGTGGATACAGATATACACAACTGCATGTGAATGTGAGTACAAGTAAACCTCCCGTCGTCCCCCTGGCTGCTCCTGCGCTTGACTGGTCCAGGCGGGGATCCGCCCGCCCAGCCCAACGGCGGGGCGGATGTCCAGAAGGCTCTGAAGACCCCCCCCCCCACAACACCACCACCACCACCACCACCACCACCAACACCACCAACACCACCACCACCACCAACCCCAACACCACCACCACCACCACCAACACCAACCCCAACACCACCAACACCA
Source organism: Percopsis transmontana (assembly GCA_025447815.1). Lineage (NCBI taxonomy): Eukaryota > Metazoa > Chordata > Actinopteri > Percopsiformes > Percopsidae > Percopsis > Percopsis transmontana. Next base: position 4 of record JAOEHI010047282.1, on the reverse strand, counting down.
CCAC
>JAOEHI010047241.1:0-20643 GCA_025447815.1 Percopsis transmontana | reverse complement strand
GTGTGTGTGTGTGTGTGTGTGTGTGTGTGTGTGTGTGTGTGTGTGTGCGTGCGTGCGTGTGTGTGTGTGTGTGTGTGAAGAGTCTGTGAGAAATACACATCTGTCTGCATACACACTAAAATTAACTTGGATTTCCTGAGAATGTATTTATTTATTTAGCTTTTTGGAGTATTTGAAAAGTACATAATTCTTGATTTGTTTGAGACTAAGAGATGTTAAGCATCAAACAAGAAAGATTAAGAACTTAAAAAAAACAAACCCACAAGTAAACCCAAATAGACAACCACGATAGGCAACCTGTAATTGCTTCAGTAATAAAATATACAGAATACATTGATAAAACAGTAAAGTATACTGATTAGTGTACTGATTTGAATACTCTACACTAACACTATAAATCCAAAATGAACATACTGTATTCCATTTCTGTGTCCATTTCTTTTTCTACAGATATTTATACTGTAAAAAGTGCTGCAAATGACACTTTTTTTGATTATTGTATAAAGTCTAATAATAATAACAATAACAATGTCAATATTTTTGAAAAGTCTTCATTCGTTTGTGTGTACACAACTCTATGCACACACATATACCAATGCGCTGCAAACCACTTTGAGCAAAGTATAGACACTATAACCCCATTAATGACTAGCTTGGGCTCTCAGGCATAGAAATAGATATTTCCTTCCTTCAATAGTTTTCTGAAAAATCCTCCTTTTTTCTTTTTTCTTAAGACCAACTGGATAGTCCACTTATTTAGAACAAAGAAAAACAGAAGATTTTTTTTTGCTGGAGCTGAATCTTGATTTACTGTGTAAGAATTTTGAATATTCAGCAGTATATTCAATATAAAGAAAGTGACATTCCATCTGCCTCTGAACAGAATGTCATGACAATATAGTAAATGCTAAATTGACATAACTAACTGCAGACTAGAGAAGTGTTTTTTTAATATAGTTTTTTTTATATATTTAGTATTTCCAAATTTTAAGAATTGTTTTAAAATAATAATAATCATTACACTTATGTAGCACTTTTCAAGATACCCAAAGCGCTTTACATGTCATAGGGAACCCACCTCCACCACAACTACTGTCTAGCCCCCACCATTTTGACTATATATATATATATATATATATATATATATATACAGTATATTTTTCAATCTAAAATATGAATACACTTTTTGAATTATATTGATGCTTGTTTATATATTTGTGTTTGTATGATTCATGCTATAAAGACGCTGTTAATAGTTTGCAACCCTCGTGCACATCTTTCAGAAATAATGATAATGATGTTTATGAGAACAATTTGTTGATTTATATTACAGTGCATACAAGAACACACGGGGAGTGCGCACGCACACACACACACACACGCACACACTCTCTCACACACCTGTCTGCCACTCTGAGTTCCACTGAGCCTTGCCTGCTCTATTTTTTTTCTTTATCTGTCATTCTGGAGCATGTCGCATAGTTTAACCCCCTCCCACGCAGCACACACACACACACACACACACACACACACACACACACACACACACAGTGCTTTATTTCAACAAACTGATCAAACACACACAAAACAGTATTCGCACACACGCACACACACACACACACAAAATAAATGTGAGGCAACCTTTTTAAACAGTCACACACATGGTTGTTGTCCTTTTGAGTGAGAATGCGTACATGGTGCTGGCATGGCTATGTCGAAACATATACTGTAGATTGAGAGGGGGAGAGAGAGAGAAAGATAATCGATTAATGTGGTTTCATGTATTTGACAGGTTTGTCATTTATGGCTGTCTTGTGTGTGTGTGCGCGCGTTCGTGCGCGCGAATGCGTGTGTTTTGAGGGAGGGCTGAGCATATACTGTATACTATATTTATGGCTGACAGGAATGGTTTTGTAGTCAGGTTTTGTAGTCAGGTCAAGGAGACATCTCCCATTGCACCAGACTCTCTCTGTGATTCTTTCTGTCTTTGATGAACAAGCATGTCTTTGGAAGCAGGTGAGCATGAATGTTTATGAAGCCACAATTTCTTCCTGGCGGTTGATTTAAATTTGTCTTGTGGAGCACCGCAGTGTCTGCCCACTATAAATCAACATGTTTTTACAACTACACTTTCGGGATGAGCTATGAAGGCAAAATGACTGTTGTCCCTGAATGAGTGATATATTAAAACCCTCAAAAACAAAGTGTCCTTGGTGTGTCCTTCAGAATTTCGTGTTGGAATTTTGATAATTAGCTCGTTCCCTTAATGCTCTCCTAGAAAATTCCTTTGATGTTGCCAAATTTCTAAGTGGAAAATTGCAATAACATACCACACATCAATAACCCTATTGCCAACATGAGGGCCACTGACAGAATGTGACATTTCATTACTGTAATATTGGAAGTTGTTCGTTAAACACTGACTATTAGACTTGACCTTTTTTTTGGATGGGAAAGTTAAATGGACAGCAGCCTCTTCATTTATCAGGAATTCAGGATTAATCAAAGTAGCATGTGAAAAAGCACAAACTGTCATGGGAATATAGATGTGAAATGTCATAGTCGCTAGCTACAGTAGGTGATTAAAAACATGGCACAGGCAGATTAAGAATAAAATATAGGGACCATCGGAGATAATCCTGTTTGTGTTATCTTGTTGGGTGTAAATGCCAATGTTGAGTATCCTATGGAGACCAGATGAACTGAATATGAACTGAATATGAACTAATGGTCCCCCCCTGCACATACAAAAGGGGGTGGGGGTGGATTGTGGTGGCTAACTGATGAACACAAACCAGTGTTGATAAGATGAAGTAAACCAATTCGATCTTGACCTTAAGGGATACCACGCTATACCGCAATGTCATGTCATTGGCTCTCTTCAGACTCCAATAACCCAGAGGCTACTGCACGCATGGCTTCCCGTTCAATACCGGTTCAGCCTCCGCATCGAAAATGACATTGTATCACCTTTGGAGATTCTCGGTGTTGATACTGAGTCTCTATTACTGGCTCAGAGGGGCTGTCACGTTTAAAACAAACATTTTGTCGTTTCCAAGGTGATTGGATAGCCATTTGGGTACCAGTGGATTTTACGCGGGACATCACGTTATACCGGAGCGCGTTTGACATTATGGGATTAAAAAATATATACACACATGTACACACACATATCCACACATTGCTTACAGAAAAAACACACGCGCGCGTGCAAACACACGCGCACAACGTTCGAACAACAGATAAAAAAAATGGGGACTGACGGGCATGGAAGACTTACGGGATGACCCTGGGTTCTGTTCACGAGGTTCGTGGCGAGTCCTGGGGTTATTCCGCTTGCCAGAAAACAATCAAATGCCGTGATCACAGTCCACGTCTCTACAAATGTACCAGAGGATCACATAGAGGATGAGCAGAATGGCGAAGATAAAAAGCGCTACTAGGATGGCCTTAGTCACCGGAGAAATGAGCGACTGCATGTCAGATCGGAGCCGGCAGAGCGGCTTGGAGCTCGCCGTGCCTGCCTCAGTTAGCCCTCTCACTCCTTCTCCTCTCCTCTCCGCTTCTGGAAGAACTGTTGTGGACGGCACCCGGGGCTTTGTTGTACCACAAGCACAGATACATTAGGTCCCACGCACACACTCCCACGCACAGACTGAGACAGATGCGTTAGCACGCGCGCGGAGCGTGGGGGCTTCCCTTCCTAAATGAGCAGAATTCCCTGTGGGAGCACATAGCCCGGCGTTCACAAGAGGCGCAGAACAAACATAACCCGCGATAGCCGGGGCGTTTCACTCAAACAAGGTCGCACTTAAAACGTCTGCTAAATTCAACGGGCTCAGGTAGATCCCAGAGGCAGACAATGGCTCTAGAGAGACCGCGTCGAGGATTCTGAAGTTGCGCGCACTGTTGCTGCTCCGGCTGCGCTCCGCAGTCCGTGAGGTGAAGCAGGTTTATTAGTATTCCTGACGGAGCGCCCCGCCAACTCCGTTGTACCCGCCGTCGTCAGCAGCATGCACGTGCATGACGGCTCGGTAGGGTATAGGCTATTGTCTCATCACGAACTTGGACGTCCCGTTTTTTTCACAGAGAAGCCTGGGGACAATAGATCAGCGAGGTTGCGGGCCTGCGGGGCACTGTTGCTTTGAACGCAACAAGCTGCTGCACGCTTCCAGTTTACCGTACAGGTTTCCAGTATTTTTTATTGTATTGTTGCCACAGTTCTATAGTTATTTATTCTATACTTTTTCTATAATCTTTTAATATTTTTTGTTGCATTATTTTCTATTCTGTTAATGTATACAAGGTCAGAGGGTATTTTTAAAACTAAACAAACACATTTAACAATTTGACAAATATATCAGATATAGGCCTATGCTATCCTTTAACAGCCAAAGCTGGCGAGAGGTGGGCACACGTTTTACAGGTCTACACAATATCGTCACTTCTAACTGTCACTTCCTTAATCTAACCCAGCATCCTCACAAATTGGAAATCGTGATTTCACTATTGCATAACTGAATATAAAATGAAGGCATGGGTAGCATCTTTCCCCAACACACGTTCTCCCTTTGTCCTTTGACTTGTCCTTCACAATAGGCTAATGTATTTGCCAGATGGAAGCAATTATTTCACTATTAGCAACGTGTGAATAGCCTACATATGGTCGTTTCTATTATTATTATTATTATTATTATTATAGACCTATACCCACATAAAGGAATTGTTTAAGTTTTGGAGTTAGGGCTATAAGCATAATAGACTCACCAATCTCTGTGTGTGTTTGTACAGCATATAGCTAGGCCATAAGTAGGCTACAGTATAGAGCACAGAAGAATTAGCAACAAGGTGAAACTTTGCTCTGAGATATTTGTTTGTCTTACACTTTGAAGTGGGTCACTGTGTAATTTATGTTAATAGGTCTACATTTAATCATTTAGGCATGTTTGAGGAGTAGCCAATCCGTTTCTATAGATTTTGTAAAATTATCAGTCTACAGGTGGACCAATGGGCTCCATACCATCTAATTAAAATGGGGCAGGATAGTCTAGTGGTGTTGGACTCCCAGCCGAAAGGTCCCCCAGAGTACCTACCGGTAAGCATCCTTGAGCAAGATGCCTAACCCCTATCCTCCATGTAATAGCACCATGTAATTGTAAGTCGCTTTGGATAAAGGCGTCTGCTAAATGACCTAATTGTAATTGTAAATATACATGCCTTATGGTATGGATAATTAGTCATACTGTATCTTCTTATATCAAGGCCTATAATTCAAAGACAACGCAGACTAAACAGACCAGCTAAACGTTTTATTGCCAGAGGGCACTAATACACCAATACATAAACAGCAACTTTACAAGCAAGGATTAAATAAAATCCATAGCTGGGGTCTTCACAATTCGAACTTCAGCCAGTGTACATGCAGTTTAGCCTACACTCGCTGCGCACATCTTTACACACCTAATGCCACTAGATGGCGACAAACACACAGCCATGTTCTTCCTTTACTTAGCTCATCAGATGTGATGTTGTCTTTGGCTATTCCGCATTTATCATGACACAGTAGCGTCTTACATTACAACCATGACAGCTAAACGGATTTAACAATTAGGCCGCGCAACAGGTAGGGTGGTTGCCAATAATATCACACAATAATATTGTGTACTACGGTGATTGTTTGTCTTGTTAGTTAGCTAGTTAGAGAACGTTAGCTAACTAGCCAGCTAACTAGCCAGCTACAACATCGGGCCTATTGACAGGAATGGCTGAGGAAGCTGGAAGGGCTAGCTCAAAAGCTAACTAGCGTTCTCGATAAGTTTCACGAAACGTGCAACGCAAAGTTGTGTTTATGGTATTGATCACGCGTATTTTATTCAGGATAAGCTGTTGGTTGCAGCATATGGAGTGACGACAACATATGTGCACGTATCTAGTTGAGTATTATCATACCAGAGATTCCCACTAGTCAGACGGACCATTTTCTTGCTGCAAGTTGCTAGCATCTAGCAAACTACCTCCAGAATAGGCCTTTGACAAGCGCAGTTTGTGCTTGGTTAGTTAGTGCTAAAGACATAACCGGTTGGTTGCCGTGTTAGTAACACAATCCAATGTATGGCTGTTGCCCACACAGATGCTTGACCCACTGACCCCTAAGTCTAGTTGTCATGGCAAAGTTAAGCTATTTGCTTTTGTGGCAGTAGCGATCAAACGCATGCGTTGGATTTATGGAATCCATTGCTAACTAATGGATTACATGTCGATGTATTCTTACATTTAACATCTTCAAAATGTTTAATTTGTAATTTATATACGGCGTTCCTAAACATCAACGAATGGATATAACTTGGTATCAACATTCTGAATGGCATTGAATGATTGTCCAGTAATTTCTCTCTCTTTTGTTTTCCTCCCCGTTCCCCCCACACACACTTTAAGACTAAACACCTGTATAAATAAAGATGAATATTGATGACAAGTTGGAGGGGATGCTGCTCAAGTGCAGCGGAGGAGATGGGAGAGTAGGGCTGGGAGGGGGACTCGTGGGGATGACCCTGGGAGAACGTTCGCTAGCCAATCACCCTCTCCTGGCGGAGGATGAGGACGACGATGAGGACGAGGACCTGACCGAAAGCTCATTGGTCACGCACGATCTGGTCCCCCCAGAGCAACTCATGGTGCAGGAGGAGACGACAAGGAATGACGGGGGAGTTGGAGACGTGGGAGTGGGAATACATTTCCCCTTGAAGCTCTCCAATAAGCTGCCTTGCTCCCTCCACATGCCAGTGAGTTCACAGTGGTTTAAAAGTGGTGTCTGTTTGAAAAGCCTTATCAAGGACATGCATGTTCATATCCCAGTATAGTAGAATATGTCATTATTCCAAATTCCAGTGTTCCAAATAATTAAGGAAATTGTTCTCAATTTGGAATGTTGCCACATTTGAAATCATTGAATTTGAGATGAGATAAAGTCTGAACCCTCCATGTCTTTTTATAAGCAGGAGCAGCAATATTGCCTTGCATTTCTATAATGAGTGCATGCAAACATAGTCATAGTCTTAGATGAACAGCATGGGTTACACTTGATTACTATGTTGCCATATTATGAAAAATGTCACGGTAAAAACATTAAAATGCTTCAAATTTTGACATTACAGCGAATTGTTAGGTGGCAAACATTATTCATGTTTTCAATGTAGATAATGGTTAAGCATATTTTGTCACAATAGTGACAGCTGTACCCGCAGCGGTACTTTGCAAATGTGTGTGAAAATAGTTGTTTTGACATGTTCGTATTATTTTGATTGGGGAAATGAATTAAATATATCTATAGGCAGGCTATACCTCTCTGTTAAAAGTATACTGTCCAAATTCGTTCCACCATTGGACTCCTACATAGATAAACTCTTGTGAACTAATTGTAAGTCGCTCTGCAAAATGCTGTATGTAAAAACCCAAATTCCTACCCTTGTTAACTGCTTTTAAATATAAGGAGGTGGGTTATAGTTTCGAAGCTTGAGTTGGTCAGTGTTTATTTAGGTATATGTATATAAGAAAAGAGGTTTAGCAAATAGGTTTTAACATAGACATAAGTCTCCTGTCTCTCCATGGTCACACTTTGACAGTTGAGCATCAAGCAGGAGCTGAAGGTGTCGGACCCACTGGCCCAAATGAAGAAGGAGAAGAAACAAACCAAGGACGTGATGGTTTGTTCCAAGAAGAAAAAGCGGAAGCAACACTCACCAGCTAAGGTGCAAGTGAGAAAAGCTTTTATGTTCTATCAATTCAACTCGAGCTGGCTGATGTGAGGGTCGGGTTAAAAATGGATATACACATGCATTGTGTAGTAAAAATTTAATCAGCTGATTGTAAGTTTCCATATTTATTTTTGTTATTATTTCCTATGGTAGATTCTCACCATCAATGACGATGGATCGTTGGGGCTCCAAAACCCTAAATGTCATGTATGTGTTCACTGCAACGCTGCATTTCGAACCAACTACCACCTACAGAGGCATGTCTTCATCCACACTGGTGTGTAACATCCTGTGTTGTCGAAATATTAGACATGGTTTGGAATTAAGGCAATTTGGTGCAGGTGACTTGTGTTTAGAAATGAGGTTCCATAGATTAAAAGAAATATAGAGCTTATTTTGTAAAGTGTGCTTTAAGATACTGAGGTTAACTTATTATCCTTTCTGGCTCTCCAGGAGAGAAGCCATTTCAGTGCAGCCAGTGTGATATGCGCTTCATTCAGAAATACCTGCTCCAGAGACATGAAAAAATCCATACCGGTGAGTGAAAGAAAAAGGATTTCCAAAGCTACCAGGGGATGCCTTTTTTGTCAATGGATGACCTTTAACCTCTATTTATTTCATCTCTGAGCAGGTGAGAAGCCCTTTCGCTGTGATGAGTGTGGGATGAGGTTCATACAAAAGTACCACATGGAGAGGCATAAGAGGACCCACAGTGGTGAGAAGCCCTACCGATGTGACTACTGTCACCAGGTGAGCCGGCCTGCATCCTCATGCAGCTAAGGGCAAATCTTAAATACACATAAACAAAGATATATAGTATATACTGCACATGACCTAAATACATGAAAATCAGATTAGGAGTGTGTATAGATGAGTTGCTAACAATACTTAAAGCCTACTAATTAAGCAAGTAGCAATAAAAAACGAAGAAAGAAATTATATTTTATTACAGTGGAACAGACTTTTTAGGGGAACTGAATTTAAGGGGAACTGGGCTACATTTTGAATGTCTAAAGTCATGCAAATTCTATTCAGTTCTATTCAGACTTGGCCTGTTTAGCGTGTGTGAAGTGAAGACTTTGAACCTTGTTGGTCTGATTAAAGACTTTGCTAATTTGTTCTTTCATGATTATGGTGGAAAAATGCATCATGCATTTTGCTATTTAATTTTGGAGCGACCTCTTTTTAAAAAGTGTAGTCTTGTTCGAGATGGGTTATGTTTTATATAATTACTTGTACAAAAACTGCTTAGTTATTGATTTACTAATGTGCTGCTCATTTGCATTACTTGTAGTAATTTGGCACTGAATTCTATGATTGAATTTTACCTTTGATTGTCATATATTTGGTCATACAGTACATACTTGGGTGCACTACTAGGCCAATTCAATTATTGTCATCACAAGTCTTCTGAGCACATTGAGCTTGTTAGGTGAAAATGTAATATCCCTGAAGGCTGCGTAAGCTGCAGAAAGATTTGTAGCAGAAGAACATTTCATAATGGACCTGGTTTTGTGGGGTTCTTTTCATCTAGATGGTTCAGTAGGAGTGAAACACTGCTTGTTTGTCTTAATTTTGCAGTACTTCTCAAGAACAGACCGAGTTTTGAAGCACAGGAGAATGTGCCATGAGAACAGGGAGAGAAAGGCTCACAAGGCAGCTGGGAAAGCTGGACCCCCGCATGATGCGGACTCTCAAGGTCTCTCCTTTCCTGCCAAAGAGTGTTCACTGCCCAAGAAAAAACGTCAGAAGTGCTCAGACAAGTCGCAAGGCCCGCCTGCTTCTGCCACTGTCCAGTTGGAAGGACACCACACTGTCTCTGTCATGGCCTCGGAGGAGAGAGAGGAGCCGAGGCAGAGCAAAACTGAATGTCTACCTCTTTACGCCGTCTCCTCCAAAGTGAAACATGAGTATGTGTTGGCTGGCTACTCCGTGGAACTGCCTGAAGAGTCTGCTAGTCCCCACCAAGAGGAGAAGGTGTCCTCTGAAGCCACTCCTCCTCCCAAGCTGGTCCTGAAGAAAGTCCCTAAGAGAAGTCTTAAACAGCCAAGTGAACAACCACCTACCAGCCTGTCCCCTTTGTCTTCCTTTGAGGAAAGCAGTAAGGTCACCAGGTACACCTTTGAGATCGTGGACAAACAAAGCCTTCTGGATGTAGAGAGCCACACTGAACTTGAGCCTGTCGAAACCCTTCAAGGAGGACAAACCAAACCAGCCGTCAACAGCACAAACTACGACGATGCCATGCAATTCCTCAAGAAGAAGCGATACCTACAGGCCGCAATGACCAACAACAGTCGGGATTACGCCCTTAATGTAAGCAGTATCTCTTCTCAGACCCCGGTTACGCAGTCTGTCGTGTCGACCGTTATTGACGAAACTGTTCCTGCCACCATTCTGGAGCCTCAGCCCATCAACACAGAGATTAAGGCCGCTCATGACAAGAACGTGCTGCCGGATGAAGTTCTCCAGACACTGTTGGACCACTACTCCAACAAAGCCAATGGGCAGGCAGACATCTCCTTCAGCGTGGCTGATACTGAGGTGACCTCCAGCATTTCCATCAACTCCTCCGACGTTTCCGACGGCAGCCCTGTAGAGAGCCTGGGTGGCTCCAGCGCCCAGGCTCAGCCTCCCACTGAAAAAGTCAGCCTCCTTCATGAGTACTCAAAGTTCCTCCAGCAAGCTCTGGAGAGGACCAGCCAGAATGACAGCTACCTGAGCAGTCAGAGTCTGAACCTGGGCTCAGAGAACCCCACCCTAGCTGGACAGCCCCTCTTCTCCACAGAGAAACCATTCCCTTCTCCCAGCAGGTTTAAATCAGGGATGAGCTCGCCGCTAAGGTCTGCTTTAGAGAAACCTCACTTCGGGTTACTGGTGGGGGACTCTCAGCACTCGTTTTCATTTTCAGGTGATGAAATCACACCCCCCTCTGCTGTGTCCCCAGCCGAAGAAGACTTTCTGGAACAGGCATCACCTTCCAAAAAGTCAGACTCTTCACAGGCAATGCTGCAGAATTTTCAAATCAGCACTTTTGATCAGAATTTCAGATCACATTTCCAGACATCAAGGTCAGGGGCATCATCGCAGTTCACCATTGCCAACGGACAGGTTAGTCTGCGTGGACACAGTACAGACTTTTCAGAATTCCCCTTAGTTCCAGTCGCCGAGACCAGGTCTCAAATCAACTCCTCCCCGGATGTTTCATCCAGCGAAACCTTTGGCTGAATGGAGAAGAAAAAAAGATTAACCGTAAAATCCTTTAAATGGCACTTTATAACCTATGTCCTCTGTTCTGCCAAAACAGGTCCCATTTGAAATATGTACTCTTGAAAATAAATGTATTAGGTCTCCCTGAAACTAGATTAAATAATGCATGGGTAGTACACGCTCCATTCAAAGAAGAATGTAGATCCAAGAGATTAGTGACCAAAGCGCAATGCCAGAGAGATATTTGCTTGTATCATTGCCATAGATTATTAAAATGTTGTTTTTTGTCAATCACTTTTGCCCAACAATTGCTCGCACAAACATGAAGTCACTCTTGCTGCTTCATGCAATATACTGTATACCACCTACTAAATTTAAATATATATCTATATATAGATTTTCTATAGATGTATCTAAAGATCCTTTAATGTATTGAAATAATACTTTATTGGAAACCAAAAATCAATTTCTGGATTCTGTAATGCAACTGCAAATCATGATCTTTAGATTGATGAAGATTAGTGGTCTTCTGTCAAAGTCACTTTATTTCGGTCACCTGAAAACAGGTGTTGCTCATTGAGAGATTTTTGTGATTGTATTTATCTGTCCAACAATCACAGATTGGTCTATATGGAAAACATGGGCCCAAGTGACAGCTTGTTTTTCCTCACCACATACAGTTGTTTTTCAGATAGAATGTTGTTTGTGTGTTGTGGTTCTAAAATTATATGCACTTATAGGTTGTAGAATATTTCCTTGTACTTAGTCACCACAATAAGTGAGTTGGAAATTTGACTATGCTTAATATGTGTAAAAATTTTTTTTGTGCATTTCACACATTCATAATTATATAGAATGTGTTTAATCTCACAGTTTCTTCCCCAAACGTTCTGTTGAAGTGTCCAAAATGACTGATCTGTTGGTAGTTTCTAATGTAATTATTTGCGGTTGTCATTTCATTTCCCCTCTTGGAACGTTTGATTTATTTAATTACACAAGGCAACACGGTGTATTGTGATTGAAAGTTCAGGTTTTTACCATGGTTAAATTGTAAAATGTGCTTGCTTTTCAAATTTAATAGATTTTTCATTTGTGCCTTTTTTTATATTCCAGCCTTTTTTATGCCCATTCCCATTTATGTACTTCTTATGTTTAGTCAATGCTGTAGGCCTAATAATTTCACTTGCACATTATCAGCAAATATATAAGCTAAGTTATCCACTCTGTAATCAAATAGAAAACTATCTAGGAATTATTTTTGTTTTGGTTGTGCATAATATTTTAGTAATTTAGGAATCCAGAACTGGCATCTGTGAGAGGCACAAAATACCACCAAGTTAAATTTGTTAACCTTATATATGTGGTTAGAACATAAAGCATTTATTTAGTGGCTGTCCTGTATTATGTGTATGTTACTGAAGAATCATGTTAAAGATGTCTCAATTTTTAATAGTTGATAGTGTGTAAGTTGCAAACTAGATTTCAATGATAAGATGTGTTTAAAATGAAATCACACTATTTCATATAACAAATATTAAATGCAGGCTTTCTTCCTTTACCAAAGCAGAAGCATTACATTGATTGATTAAATTTCTTTTTCGGTGCTAGGACATCACATCATAAAATCACAATAATGTTGCGTGTACCATCAATTAAGTTTTCACATTAAATTTTCACTGGCTTTAATTGTTACACTTCTACTGACAATCAGGGACACATGGTAATCCAAACAGCTCAATTGTCATTTTGTGAACATTCCTCCTAGAATGTATAGAGAAAAAAAACCCTGCTGTAAATATCATGTATATTTTTCACAATCCATTTTTATGTTCTGAGAAATGCTAATATTTGTCAGTAGGGTGACATGGCTTGTGCAAAAGACAGTGAAATGCACATGAAGCCATTTGTCTCCCAACAGTTTTGTTTGACAATGAACCCGTTTCACTGGCTGTGAAAGTGTGGCTTTCTGATACTTGTATATACATGGTTTGTAAATTGACCACTGTCACAATGTAGTAAATGTGTGATGATGAATAGGTTGGAAATATTGTCAGATGCTCGTATGGGGTCATTACAGCTTAAATGTTGAAAATATTTTCTCCTCATCTCCCATGGATGTTGCTCATTGTACACACCTTTTGGTATGTGTGTGTAGATACAATACTCCACTAGCTACATATTCCAATGTAAGCACTTTTTAAAAGCACAGTGCAGATCTGTATTTCTGCTTTTGTGGTGATAACCTCTGAGGTCTTTTTAGTGAATAAAGATTCAAATCACCAATTTAAAATGGACAGACACTTAAAGTCTATGAGTAGTACCACAATCCATAGTAACCTTTCTGTTGTGAATTAACTAACCTGGCCATAAGTGTCCTTGTATAAGATGGAGGAAAAAATCTTTGTTTTGTGCAAAAATGTCAGAATGATGAACCTTTTGATAACTATTTTTGAAATGTGTTGTATAAGGCAGTGATATCATATGCAGTCACTACTGCTACCCTCATCTAAATCTGTAAGATTCATAATGTCAAACTCTTTCAAATATGGACAGGAAGTTTGATTTTTATGGTATTTTAATAATTTTACAACATTGGAGAAAGAAACCCTTCTGAAACTGATCATAAGTAGGCCTAGGCTACAGTAGTAAGATTAATTTGCATTGTCTCTAAGTTGGGTCGAGTGAACATGTTTATGAATATTAATGTACGGCTTTACTTGTAGATGATTAATTTCAATAACGATAGTCTATGATTACAGTTTTAAGTACTATAATTTTTAAAAGACCTGATTGAATTGTCGTTTCGATTGTCGTGTGTCATGCCCGTATAAATAAAATAATTCTCAGTAGGCTATTTGTTCTTTGTGTTTGTTTGATCTGAAGCAGCAGGTGGCATATTTTATTTCCCCTGAAATACCACGACTGCAATCGCTAATCACATTTCTACCTTGAAACTTGAGCCACTCGAAGGCTAGCCAAAACTAACAATCCCAGTAGCCTACCCACACACACACACTGGAAGGCTATTGGTGTGCAAGTATGTACGGTACCTGTTGGCTGGTGACGTTTTCAAAGACTCAGAAGACTGGACGCTACTTCTCGAGTTTATTTCATCACTGTTAAACTTTTTCAGAAGATAATTGGTTGATCGTTTTGAGACGTTGATTTTTACTTTTAATCTCTGCAACGACTGAGATGGTGCATAGTAAAAGGTGAGAAAGTGGTTTTTGCTTTGTTTTTTGTGCTTATGGTATCGTTGTTTGTGAACTGTCAATTATAGCATGGCGCATGCCACGCATTGAAGCGTGAAGCTTATTTCCTATTCTTTCATGTAGGACATTCTGTGGACTAAATTTTACCACGTGTCCGTTAGAACGTGATAAGCAGTAATGTATAATATAAATAATGAAACCCGTTAAATGTCAGGCTGAAGTATTCTCTGATGGCAAAATATTTTCCAGGAAATATAATACCTAAATCCGGGTGTCCATATGCAGGCACACCTATGTTTGATTCCGGGGTGGGGAGCCTTGTCTTGTTATGAGTTTAACATTAGCTCTAAAGAGAAAACAAATAACCTAACGTTATAGACTCTTTGCTTTGTGCGTCAAATGAAACATAAATTATTTCCCTACAAAGCTGAATGTTAATGGATCATGTCTCCTATGTGTAATGGAAAGTCTACTTTTCTAAACAATTTGTAATGTGCCTTTTTAAAGGGTACAGTATAATCCGAGCAAGATCTCATGTTTTTGTATAAACCAGTGAGCTATTAGGCTAATATCACTTTCCAAGATAAATGAGGAAATGCATGTCATCCTGCCTGCAGGTTGCCATGGAAACCCCGCCCATAGGCTGGAATATGCTCACAAGTGAACAGGAACAACAAGTCGTCAGAACCACCCCAAACACCCAGGATCTATTCCACGAAGATGCACAGGTAGACATTTACTATCCACCCGAGGGCTCAGCTTGTCAAATCAAAGCCTGAGGGTCTCTGAGGGTCTGAGAATGTTGAAATCCCTCATCTCATATGTTCACTGTTCAAGCTCCATCGCCCCCCTGTATTATTAAAAAACGTAGCCATGCACGAGGTAACGTACTTCGGATCGAGACATTTTGTGCCCGTTTGTGTGGTCAGGGTTTTCAGCAGCCAAGCCAGCCATGGTGGCGGGTCAAGCTGTTTGTGTGGGAGCCGGTCCTCTTCGGCACCTGGGACGGGGTCTTCACCACCTGCATGATAAACATCTTCGGAGTGGTGCTGTTCCTGCGCACTGGGTACCTGGTGGTAAGAGCGCACGCACGCACACACACACACACACACAAGATATCTGTATTGAGGTGAATGTATAAACTCAGGATGCATTGATGTGTTGGAGTGTTTAATATTATGTGGTTTGAGATTTAAAGGACCCCTGGTGGGGAAAGATGGAATTCTGTTTCAGCAGGGATCCAGCAATGTTGAGAATGGGTTCAGCCGGTCAGGAAAATGCATTAACGTTTTAACCCATCTTTATCTTTCTCAACCTACCATCTAGGGGAACACAGGTGTGCTAATAGGACTGCTCCTGGTCTCTGTGGTAGTGCTGGTCGCCTTGGTAACGGTGATGTCAGGGATCGGTGTGTGCGAGCACTGCGGGGTGGGGAACGGAGGAGTTTACTCCATGATCTCCACTGTCCTGGGGGGCAGGGTGGGGGGTACTGTGGGCCTCCTGTATGTGTTTGGACAGGTGAGTGTGAGTGTGTGTGTTTGTGTGTGTGTGTGTCTGTGTGTACATGAGCATACTCTAAAAGTGGAATGAAACAAGAAGTGAATTTGATTATGACAGATGTTTTATTAATCGAACTCATGTTCCAATACTCAATACTGTTAAATTAGTTATAAGAGACAAAAAATACCATGTAAGTTGTTTTGGTGAGTACGACGCTTCCTTATGACTTAATAGTATGGCCTCTATAACATCAAGTTGACAGTTACCGGTTCTAGTTCTTATATGAATATGGTCAATATTCATATCATTCCAATTTCCAACTATCATTTTGGACTTTATTAAGTACTGTATTAAAGAGCAGGTAGGCCCATGTTGGGGATCAAATACAAGGACCTTTCAGCTGGCAAAGAACCTCCCATCCTACACTATCCTGCCTGGTCTATTTCCCCATTCAACCCTCTCTTTTCCTTGCTGTCCTGTAGTGTGTGGCCGGGGCCATGTACATCACAGGCTTCTCAGAGTCCGTGGCTGAAGTACTGGGGCTCCAGAACCAATGGGCAGTACAAGGCATGTCGGGTGCCGTTCTCCTGGCTCTGCTCGGCATCAACCTGGCCGGGGTCAAGTGGATCATCCGGCTCCAGCTACTTCTGCTGGCCGTGCTGGCTATATCTACGCTGGACTTTGTAGTTGGCACCTTCACACACCTGGACCCAGGTAACGCAGAGAGGAGTATATTTCTGTGTTGACAAATGAATATGTTCTGCTCTAACTGGGATTGAGTGTAAGGGCCACATCTACTGTGTATTGCACTGTTGTCAAGTTTGGGGTTATGTACGGTGGCCGAGACAGTTCAACACAAATACAACACAAAAGCTACAACACAAACGCAAAAGCCACAACACAAATACATAAGCGACAACAGAAGTGAGTGACAACGGAAGTTAGCGTGTTGTTGACAAACGGAGCCGTAGGATGAGCAGAGTACATTATGAAAATAAAAAAGATATTGAACAACATTGCTTATTTGTGACAATTAGCAAAAAACCATGTTTCACTTACTTCTCAAACATGCTAGGACTTTCCTCCTGCTCATCCTCCGGGGGGGTTTGTCAACAACACGCTAACTTCCGTTGTCACTCACTTTCGTTGTCACTTATGTATTTGTGTTGTGGCTTTTGCGTTTGTGTTGTAGCTTTTGTGTTGTGGCTTTTGTGTTTGTGTTGTACCTTTTTGTATTTGTGTTGTAGCCTTTGTATTTGTGTTGAACTGTCTCGGCCACCGTAGTTATGTGTGTATGGAAACACATTAATTGTGGATATATTTGACATCTATTGTATGTAAGAATACTGAGGACATCAGGGCTTGTTGCTGATAATTCGGACAGTGAGCTATTTTAGCCAATAGGTGTCGCTGTGGCATTAATGATACCCCTTTGGAGTTTTTGATGCATATTCAACAAATTTTCCTCATTCTTTGATAATGTTTTTTGTCATAAGAGCTAGTAACATAATTTTGGCCTGTATTCTCTTCTTTGGAAGCTTAAGCCAAGGCCATGACCTGTAGTATATTTACACAGAAGACATTTTTGTGGTGAGAACACATTGTTGTGTTTTTCTTCTTTTTTTTCTTCAGTAGAATGTATTCCTTTGCTTGCCGTCAGGAAGTCCTGGCCCATATTTCCTGTTCTCACTGATTATCAGCTTCCTGTCCAGAGGGAAGAGCAAAGTTTTCCAGAAAAGGAAAGCCTTTCTTTCCCTCTTCCTTCTGCCGACAAGGAGCGCGTGCTAGGCTAGTCGACCAGCGCTGGGCGGTGGTCAGTTAGGCAAAAGGAAACATTGCCACTCCCCCATTTACCCTCATGACTCTCAAACTAGGGCCTTATCCCTCTTTCAGTCCTCACGACACCCCTTCCCTACACCAACACAGATGGCACAGGCAATTTGCATGACCACAGGTTTTGTGGGAGAACCAGCCACAATGCATACTCCAGGTGTTTCCAATTAAGAGCTGCTGTGTGTGTTGTAGTGATCTCATGGTTGGCGGAAGGCCAGTGGGTCCCTTGGCTAGCTGAAAAGTCTCGTCTAGCCTCATCCTACCAGGAGCCAAGTTATGTCCTGCTTACCTGCCAGGCATCCATCAGGAAAAGAAACCATTGTCAGGTGTACGTGTTTATGTTGTGATAATGGATCTGGTCAGACTTTCAGGGTTGTCACTGCAGAATATTCCACAAACCACAATCTACCACCACTATTTATTATTATTATTATTATAATACATACTACATACAATTTAAACAGCCCACTGTGGTCAATTTTTTACAATAGGGTAGGTGTATAACACACACGCTGTGGAGTGACGTGTTTTCCTTGCTTTCATTCCACAAGGAGCTCTTACGTGATTGGTTATGGCAAGACCTTCCAGTCCTGCTCTGTTTTTCTCAGGTGGAATTAGTATCGAGTCACAATGAGGGGCTCTGTTTAGAACTTGATGGGAAGCAAAAATGTATACTAGGCAAGTAGTGATTTTTGCATTTAGTGTGGTGTTGACTTAGCCTGGTTCCAGACTTTCCAGAGCATTCTGTGAAAAGTGCTAACGAAATGGCAATTCAGTGTGATTATTGGGCTAGTGTTGACTGGAACCCAAAAGTTCTGCTATAAAACCATCGTACGTACATCAAATACAATCTGACATGCCTGACTCTGTCACTCTATTTGAAGTCTATTCCCCATAGAGCAGGAAACCATGCTGTGCTTCATGGGTCATGAGGTTTAGGGTGTTAACCAGACTCACCCACATTTTTGGATAATGACAAAGAGAAAAGTCCGGAACTGAGATCGGACGCCTGGTGTGGCTACTCCTGAGAGCGCTATATCATCGCTTTCCTGTCATTGTGACTGCAGTACGGGCCTCTCCATCATCTGAATAGGACTTCCATCTGAGGATTCTCTAGTAGGTTACTTATTTCTGTGGGATGCCAACAAATCACAGTGAGTGGTCACCAGGATCCCTTTCATCTGACGACACCATCCAATCTATGTTATGCACATTGGCCTCTGTTTATACACTTGATGTTCAGAACATGCTGTATACAGTGCCTATTCTGTAGCGTTGAAATGCTGATACTTTGTGAGAAACTTTTTGTTCAAGTTTTATTTTTGAAAACGTGGATGGGCTCCATGCTGTAGTGTTGATGGAGGTTATCTTGAGTATTTCAGGATATTAGTGTGCTGAGCTCACTGCTGAACGCTGTGAGAGTCAGGCTTAGTTGGGTGTTAGAGCGTGATGTTATAACAAGGGTGGGGAGCTCATGGTGCAGACATTGACACTGACAGGCCAGTCATGGCTTGGGTTCATTTTGATTGTTTGGATAGAGGGTGGTCTCCTGAGGTCACGGGATGGACGAGGGTTAGAATTTGGAGGCCCATTTTTGAGTTCCTTCCCAAAGTTGCTGAGAGCGAGAAATCCTGTGTTAAATAACTACCTCCAGACCTGCAGGGTTGTCTTTTGACATGCATTTTGTTTCTTAAACATCTCCCCTTCTCTCTCCCTCTCCCCCTATCCCCTCTATTCATTGTGTAAGACTTGGAAGCAGCTAGCTTCTGAAAAGGGCGGTTACTTCCTTTTGGGTAAACATGTCATTAATCTGACAGAACACATTCTTTCCCGTTGCAAGATTAAACCAAGGGGGGGGAAATGGTCGGGTTTTAACATAGGCGGGCCATTCAGATTTCCCCCTGTGGATTAAATGGCCCCCAACTGTCCCCTTTGACCTCATCACATTTTGGCATGATTGATCTGTACTGTGCACGTTTTAAAGACCCAGTCAGAAGGCAGAGAATATAGCACCACCTGTAGTGTCAGTTCTGTTTGCAGGAAGGCATTCAGCCTTCTAGGTGGGTTGGTGCTGACATCAAGTACTGTATGTTCCTGAGTTTAAAAAAAATTGTCCCCACATACAGTAGTTCTTGTTCTGATGATTGGTTGAACGTGGTCTACTTGACTGCTAATGATTTAATTGACACCCTGGGTATATGCACCGCCTCCAAGCAACTTTGAATACGGAGTTTTAAGACGTGATGTGTAAAGGGGAACAAATGGTGGAGCGTGCAAAATCTGAATAGTCTTAGCAGGCAATGATAATAGTATTTTGATCACAAGACCAGCAAGTGTTGAACCTTAATTTTATTTTTTAAATTGTTAACCATCAGCCTAACGTGTTGATTTTATTGTATCAGATACAATATATTCAAACGTAGACTTCTCAGTTCATATGTGGAATTACCCTTTGCTTGAAACCAGCAACAATATCTGTACTTGTGCCATCAAGCATTCGGTTTGGGCTGATTCCCATCCATCTGTCCATTAGCACCACTGTGACACTCCTCCCAGCTCTGGGAGCACTGGTGCCAGAGAATCTCAGAGCCAGTATAATGTTTTATGTGATTCATAATGCAGTGTATAATATAAATGTATACTGTCTAAAAAGTCGTGCTGACAATTCACAGGTGCATGCAGTTCAGTCAGTGAACAAAGTGTGAGCTGGCGAGCTGATGTGTTGTGCTGATGTAATTTGTATGCTGGTGGTTTCTCCCGCAGAGCATGGTTTTGTTGGGTATTCGGCGGAGCTGCTGGGGAGAAACACCCTGCCAGACTACAGCCCAGGGGAAAACTTTTTCACCGTCTTCGGGGTCTTCTTCCCCGCAGCGACAGGTGAGTTTCGGCCTGACCCCATGGACCGTAAATCTAGAGAACATGCTCTGTTAAAATTCTCTAGTTACTACTGCAGTGAAATCAATTCATAATCCTTTTCTTATTTTTTCCTGAATTTAATTTGGATATAGTAGGCAGGGAAATGTCAAAAACATTTGATTCTGGGAAATCTAAAGCTTCTTGATTGTGTACATGTAGGCCAACAACATGTTACAATGGCTCCAAACCACTGTTACTTTATTATTAAAATAATATAT
>JAOEHI010047220.1:0-20644 GCA_025447815.1 Percopsis transmontana | reverse complement strand
TCCTCCAAAACCTGTGAACAGCACTTCAGATAGATCTTTAACATTCATGAGTGACAATCTTAATTAGCATATCTTTAATTGTGCTTAGTAATATAGTAGTATAGTAATATAGTAACTTTATAATAAACCAACGTTGCTCTTTGCTTGTGTGGGTGTGTGTGTGTGTGTGTGTTTACGAGGAGCTCTTTGTATCAATTGCATGTGCTAATATATGTATAATGTTACATAATGTTTGAAATGTGCATGTGACCCTTGTGTTAGTCTGCCAATCTATGTTTGTATATGTATATATGTGTGTTTGTGTGAAACACAAATACCCCTGTAAACACATACACTTACAATTCGCACATGTGTGTGCATGTGTACATACATACTGTGTGTGTGTGTGTTTGTATAAAACCTGCGTAATACACTTGTGTGCATGTACACTTTTGTGTGTGTGCGTGCGTGTACATTGGTGTGCTTGCAGGGCGAGGGGGGGAGGCTGAGAAGAAGGCCAGTGCCAAGAGTGACGTTCCAAGCAGGAGACCCCTACTACATCAGCAGGAGGCAAAGAGATGAATGGCTCAGCCGCTGGAAGATAGAGGTGGGAGCCAGCCAGAGAGAGAACAGATAAAAGTTAAGGGGGCACTTAATTTGTGTCCGAAATTGCCCTTGTGGTAGAAACCAGTGTTACAAAAACTGTGTTTTTATTTGAAACTCTGAGCATGCATGGCCCTCCCCCACCCAAGTGCAGAGTGGCTCACACTCCTCTCTACGCCTCCCCCTTCAGCGCTCAGAGGCTTATATCAGTCTATACAACAATCAAGGAGTTTGTACAGACAGTGGATACATATGTCCCTTTTCCGCTGATATTAAAGAACTTAAAAGGTTTGCTTGGTGAATATTTAGTTTGACCAATCAGAGATGTTGAGTCCTTAATAGTAATCACAAGACATTGGCTGCGTTTGAAATGGGGTAAAATTCTGTCTCAGGAGGTGTCTAACAGGACAGCGAGACATGAAATGGCGTTTGAAACTGATCAAACTCTCATTTCCTGTCTGCTAAGATGCTTTCAAACTGCTCTTGTGACGGTTGGTTTTGAAGGCAACATCGATGCTGCTTCAATGCTGCCCATTCTCTCTTTGTGGCAGCTCCCTCAACCAACGGATGGGTGCGCTGTAGAACTGGCATAATAGCCAGCGCTGCTAAAACAACGAATACAGTTTTCTAGCGTAGCAATATTCTGCTAGTGAAACAGTTTGTGCCGATAGAAAGTATTTATAAAATATCGCTAATTATATTTTGTGTGATGTCTGCACAACCAGGAAATGCCCTATGGTAGTCTAGTGAAACTCATGAGGAGCGTTAGGTTGTTTCAAGCCATATAAAAACATGTATTTTCAGTGAATCTGTTAATTACACCAACTTTGTGCTTGTAAAACACATAGAAAACATAGTTACAGACTTTGTGCACGTAGAAAAAATAGTTATAAAGATCGATTCCAAATCTTTCTTTCACTCACTTAAAAGCACTGACGTCGTTTTGCATAGAAATAGCCGACATGCCCACTGACACAGCACCGCCGGCAGAGAAGCAACAAGTTTAGTTACCGGCATTCTGATGTCACGCGTTATCGTAAATGCTATCCTAAAAGGTCATTCGAAACCAAGGGTCACTTGAAAATTATGCCTTTTGAGACACTTGTCTATTATGGCAGCAAGGCAACAAGGTAACTGCATTCTGTTTCGAACGGACCCATTGAAAAGTAGCACCTTGGGACCAAGGACTAAAAAATTGTTGAGCTACCAAAATCGACCTGGATCCCCTGACTTTCAGAAAAAAATCTTTAGGTGGAAAAAGGACTGTTGAGGGGAAAAGAGGGAAAGCAAGAAGGTAGTGAGTGTATGTACGTGCGTGTGCCAAATGCTAAGTGAGACGGGCCGACAGAGAGGTTCATAGAAAATTCAACCGTGTGCTTGTAGTGTTGGTGAATGTAAGGAATATTGAATTATTATTTTATTTTTTATTTTTTTAAATCAAACAGACTTGTTTTTGTTGTAACTTGTTTACAATCCCCTTAAAGTTTATTCACACACACACACACACACACAGTCCATTCATTTTGCACAATTTTACATTATATTAAGTGTTTGTTTAATCGATTGAGTTGTGAGAAGCAGTCTATTAAAGTGGTAGCATGTAATATTTGGCCACAAGGTTGTAGGGTTGAGCAATCCAAAAGCCCTTGTGACAAAAAGTGTTGCATGAGCAACCAAAAGAAACCTGTTGAATAGGTGCACGGCAGCCCATCAGATACCCCAAATCCCTTTGAAAAAGCACTTGTACTGACCTACTTAAATGGCATAAGACTAGCCTTGTGTTAAGTCAAATTCTCGACAATGTCGAGGTCTGTTCCAATAGGAATGTTATTTAGGGAGCTTTAATATCTTCTCCTCCTGTTCTTTTCTCTGTTGTCTTTTCTTACTGCCGCTTTTATGTTTGAAAGGCATGACTGCTCGCTCAGCAAATGTGCTCAGCTTGTCAGTCTTGAAGTTTAGAATAAAGAAAAGAATAAGAAACTAGCTATATCGTATCGTCACAAATAGAGACTTGACATTGGACAGCAACATACATATTACCTTGCAAACATCATTGCATATCTGTATATGACAAAAATACCAAAGAAAATAAGAAATAATTAATTTAATTGAATATTTTTTTTATAGTTTATGTAGAATAAGCATATAATTCTGTTGTAGATTGCTACTGACTATTTTACCAAAAAATAAGGGTTTGCCTTTTCGAGGGCATATATAGTAAATGGCACAGTTTCTAAGTTAAGGTGATTTCTTCTTTGAACACAGGCGTATTTCCGAGATGGCAATCTGAATCACTCGCAAGGGCCGTTCTGTGCCCAACACATTGTTGGAGAGAACAGGCCCAATGCAACCGCACTGTCTACACTGTCTATATTTACGCCAGTGATGTCCCCTCCACACAGGGTCTGAATACGCTGCTGTCAGACCCTTAATATTATCTGAGTGAGTATGCGGTGTTCTGAGTATGAAAGGCTCCCTATAAACACATACACACTGCATGGCCATGTGCATATGTGATTTGTCCAAACGTATTCCTTGCCTATGCATTTAGACGAATAGGAGGGCAGCTTTTACTAAAAGTAGTTCCTCTTCACAGAGAGGAATTATGCTATAATGCATTTTTTCATGTTTCCACCCTGCCCAAAACAGGAGGGTTTAAAATATGTATAAAATCACATAATCATACTAAATTTTACACATTAGGCTTAGACATACTGAGCTTACTTACCCCAATATTAAGTCCTTCCATAGATGTTCGCCATGAATTAACCCCTCATTCGAGGTAGGTGTACGACTGGCAACTCATATTCCGCCATTCATTGTTTCTCTTAAACATACTTATAATATGTCTACAAGGCTAATCTCCATCACTAATGGTAGTATGTATTCTCAAGTTCCTCCAGTTTGTTGTTGTAGAATTTAAGGTATATTTTGTATAAATCCAAAACATAAATATATATTAGATTAAACACTACAACAATTTTATTCTGCAAACAGGAGTAATTTGATAACACATACTACCAGTAGAGATGGCTGTTTCTGTTACATCTTGGGAACTTCTTGGTGCAGTTCCACTCCCTGTTAGTTCTGTCTTCCAGTGTGTGTTTTCCTTGGTTCCTCCTTCCGTTCCTGCTTTTCTCGTTGCCTTGTGTGTTGATTTGATTATTGTTTTCACCTGTTTCCCCTTCTATTCAAACCCTGTGTTTGTTGCTAGATTATTTCATATTTTCCTTGTTCTCTAGTCCCCCCTCTGTGTTTCTGTTTATCGTTCTGTTTATCGTAACCCCAAGAATCACTTGACCAGCTTTTATTAACTCTACGATGTTGCATTGATAACAAACAAAAAAGTTCTTTCTCTTTTGGCCAAATCTGTACGAATATGCTTCCAGGGCCGCTTAGGCCACTTCCATGGCTGCACTAGTGCGATGCTAGGCATAGATCTGTAAGATTGGCACACATGACACCCCTTTTACCATGTTCTCAATATCTGTGTCTTAAGTCACCAAAAGTGACTTCTTGGTAGAGCTTTTATTTTACTATTCCCCAATGATTTATGTATGTATCCATCTATCTCCTTTAAAAGTGTGCTCTGTAATGGAGCTGGTGTAACAGCACAGAGTCCCCATAAAACACAATTCCCCTCTACAGTAAGCTCATCACATGACCCTGGATCTGGCCTCGCCTGTCCCGGCTTGGCCCCGCCTGGCCCTGACTGACCCCAGCCTCCTCACTCAAGATATGTGTGTCCCGTGGGGAGTTGACCAAAAAAAAGATTTCACCCTGTGTGTTGTGCATGTACCTGTGACAAAAAAAAAGTCCTTCCAAAAGGACCTCATTTGACACTTTGTAGATTTACATTTACAGCATTTAGCAGACACTTTTATCCAAAGCAGTTGAACTGGTTAACCACCAGTTTTTGCAAGCAAATAATTCTCCTAAGGAGAGCATCATGTCATAAGGTTACTTCACTTGTGCATTTTTGGTAAATTACTCGAACATTATCATTCACTCCTCAAAACAGTCATTTGTCAATTGCTAGCAGCCTTTATTCCGGCAAAGCGCTTAGTATTCGAAGAGCTGATCTAACAGAGTAGATCAAGGAGAAAAGAACAAGGATTGTTATAGAGGATTTTTGTTGGTGGGATTGGTGCTATGAGGTTGAAAGATCGGTGGCCGAGGTACCGAGGTGGGTTTTAAGTCTCTTGCGGAAGATCAGTAGTGACTCTGCTGTCCACCAT
Source organism: Percopsis transmontana (assembly GCA_025447815.1). Lineage (NCBI taxonomy): Eukaryota > Metazoa > Chordata > Actinopteri > Percopsiformes > Percopsidae > Percopsis > Percopsis transmontana. The sequence goes on along the minus strand of JAOEHI010047220.1, from coordinate 15,824 downwards.
TGCGGCGCCAGGACAGAGAAGAGTCTGGACTGGGCTGTGCGACTCTTACACGCAGCTCGTAGCGATAGAGGTGCCAGCCTGCCAGCCGGGGTGGTAGATTGAAGTGCTTTGGTTGGGGCTTGGAATCTTACCATTGCTTGGAGGTAGAGCGGGGCAGTTCCTTTTGCTGCCTTGTAGGCCAACACTAATTTCTTGAATCAGATGTAGGCTGAGATGGGGAGCCAGTGAAGGTCTCGGAGAAGGGGGGTTACATGGGAGAACTTTGGTTGGTTGACTAGACATGTTGCTGCATTTTGGATTTGTTGTAGGGGTCTGGTAGCAGAGACCGTTAATCCGGTGAGAGTTGCAGTAGTCTAAATTACTACAGCTTGGACTAGGAGCTGTGCCGCTTCCTTTGTGAGGAACGGCCTTATCCTTCTGATATTGTAAAGGGCAAATCTGCAGGCTTAGGTTGTTGCGGCAATGTCGGCTGTGCAGGACAGTTGATTACCCAGGACAACTCCGAGACTCTTTGCAGTTGGACAGGAGGACACGGTGGTGTTCTCAACAGTTCTTTGCCGGGAGGTCTTTTCAAAGTTGCTCTTGAAGTGATGCGAAGACATCCAAGCACTGATGTCAGCGAGACATTTAGAGATTCTAGTTGAGATCTGTATGTCAGAAGGAGGGAATGAGAGGTAGAGTTGGGTGTCATCGGCATAGCAGTGGTAGGAGAATCCGGGAGAATAGATTACAGAGACAAGAGATCTAGTGTACGTGTAGTGAGAAGAGTAAAGGTTCCAGGACAGATCCTTTTGGAACCCCAGTGGTGAGCGGGTAGGTTTTGGACAGGTGTCCATTCCAGAGGACTTGATAGGGGCGATCTGTCAGATAGGTCTCAAACCAGGAGAGTGCCGAGTTGAAAATGCCCAACTCAGCAAGAGTCGATAGAGGGACCTGGTGGTTTACCGTGTCAAATGCTGCAAGAAAAAATATAGGGGACTGAGGCGAGGGAGGAGGCTTTAGCAGTGTGCAGGGCTTCTGTCACCATGAGAAGAGCGGTTTCATTTGTGTGAGCAGCCTTTAACCCAGATTGGTGGGGGTCCAGGAGGTTGTGTTATGAGAGGTAGGAGGACAGTTGGTCAGAGACTGCGCATTCGAGTGTTTTATATAGGAAAGAAAGGAGAGATACCGGTCTGTAGTTTTGAGGTGCGGATGCGTCCACGGTTGGTTTCTTGACCGAGCCTGTGGCCAGGGAGGAATTGATCAGAGAGAAAGAGAGGTGAGGATGTCTTCTGTGGAGAGGGCAGAGAAAGCGTTTAGATTATCAACAGGCAGTGTGAAAATAGAGGGAGGTGCAACGGACTGCCTATTGTCATTCACTTTTTTTGAAAAGAAGGTTACAAAATCATGATCAGCTGACAGGGAGGAAGGGGGATTTTGTGTCAATAGTAGAAGGTGGCTTTGGCTACAGAAACAGAGGAGGTGAATTCAGAGAGAAGGCGGTGGTAGGCTGTGAGATCCAACTTTCTCCATTTCCTCTCAGACGCTCTGAGCTTTGTTCTACAAGCGTGTAGAGGTTCAGATAGCCGTGGAGTAGGGGGGAAAGATCGCACTGTTCTAGTAGTAAGTGAACAGAGGGTGTCAAGAGAAGATGTTAGAGAGGATATGAGAATGGAGGCAGCCTTGTCTGGGAGAGATAATTGTCCAGTTGGTGGTAGTAGAGAGAGTACTGCAGAAGAGAAGGATGAGGGATAGAGAGCTTTTAGGTTTCTACGAGAGGCGATGTGGGTGGAAGTAGCGGGGGCCGAGAGAGGATTTAGGGGGAGAGAGAAGGAGACGAAGTGATGATCGGACACCGGGAGGGGAATAGTTAGGATCCTGCCCTGTGTGTTGGAGGAGAAGGTGAGAGTGTGAGGTCAAATGAAGAAAAGAAATGAAGAAAGTCTGATGAGTGCAGCTTCACTGGGGGGATTTTAAAGTCACCAAGGAGCGTGAGCAGTGTCCCATCTTCTCTTCAGGGAAGAAGCTTAAGAGGACATCCATCTCGTCTAGGAAGTCCCCAAGCTGGCCCGGGGGGTGGTAGATGAGGAAAATTGTGAGTTTAACAGGATGAGTGACAGACACACTATAGGTCCACTTGGGAGAGATGAGCAGTCCTGTCCCAACCCCTCGGCCGGACGACCTGGGTTTGTGGGAGAACAAATATGCTGAAGAAAGGGCCGCTGGGGTTGCCATGTTGGTCCAGGTTTCTGTCAAGTGGCTTCTTTGCCTGCTAAATACTGGACAGCCTCTTAGGCCCCACTTTCTTTCTAATCAAGCTAGTTTCAAAGCTAAGCCAATTGAAGCTGGATATCACATTCTGGCTAATGGCTGCACATCAGAAACCACCACTACAGAGCAAGCAAATTAACCTAGATAACAGTGCAATCAACTTATTCTATACAGAATATTAAAGCCTTAGAGGACAAACATCTCAACTGGCAGACAGACTGTGTTTTACTGCAGCTAGTGTTGTAACCCCCGTCTTTTGGCCGGCCCAGTATCTTTACCAATGGCTAATGGCCATGACACAATCAAACCAAAAATTATCCCAGGGGCCACTTTCCCTATTTGCGCATATAGGGTTTTTGTGAGTGTGCGAGATGCGTAGGCTATGGGTCTCTTTGTCTGAATCATTTGATCTTTACACTGTACTGATATTTGATGTACCACAGCAATGGAGTTACTAGAATAATATTTTAACTTCATCATGGATGGCTGAACACTTTTTGATGTTCTAGTTGTACAATGTCACTGACTCATAACAGACCCACTATAAACTTTCCTCTTTAGTTTTATACCGTTAGCTCTGACTAGTAGCTTATAAGGTTTTACATACTCACAACCATTGGTATTGACACTGAAAAACCTTTTCTGACTGGTGGTTTGTCTGTTTCTTAGTTATTCAAGTTTAGATATTGAGTCTCCTTCACATGTGCATGCTGTCTTCCATTAAGTGGTGTCGCCCCCACTCTACTTCTGCAGGACTGCTCCAAATGACCCGTTTTCCGACATTGGAATCCTTGTTGGGGCAGTTCTGCGGTGTCTGGTCCTGAGGCGTGAGTAGCATGAATTTAACTCCTATTTCTGATGGCCCAACCTCCTTTGCTGCTACTGTCTGACCCTCGGTGACACCAGCTGTTGCTGGTTGTCCATCCTCCTTCAATAGAGTAAAGGTTTAATGTTCAACATACAATGACAATCAGCATTGTAGACACATTAGAAGTATGTTTTTTAAAAACAATGGAACTCAATGGCTGATAAAAATATAAATCCGGTCCCGGTGTGTAAACGATCAGTGTAGGAATCTATAGAGTCAAGGGTACAACGAATGTTCACTATTGCCAAACAAACGTAATAAATAGGTAAAACTTAAAATATTGTGGCAATATTGTGGAGTTATGATAACATTTCAAAGGCTCTGTTTCCACAGCCAAATACAGCCAAAATGCATATACATATATTCCAGATCACATCTTTAAGATACAGAGGTATGTGCACAGTGTGTGTTTCTGTGCAAAAACTGAAAAATGAATGAAAGTGGATTGTATGTGGTTTCCTGTGTTTGTGTATGTTTGTCGCTCAGTCTCTACTCTTTATGTGTCACTGTTAACCACTTCCTACCTGCATCAAATACCTGCCGCGTAGTGTGTGTGAGGTGACACAGAAAAGGGAGGAGGGAAAGAGAAAAATAAAGAAATTTTTTTTACAACAGAGGCTAAAAGGAGAGTATCTGAGAGACAGCTAGGGCTGAGATACAAAGGTTAACTATAGTTCCAGATTTCTGACTGTTTCTTTTTGTTTAAACTCTGTCAGTTGAACTGTAGCCAGCTGTCCTAACACATCCCTGCTAACTACATAACACCATTCACCACGAGGTCAGAAAAACTGCCATAAAAAATGTACGCATTAAAGGGCAATTCTATCCTGTCCTTCAGCCAAATGCTGTAAGGACCAAAATACCATATTATGAAATTTCATTTAGTTTGTTACATTTTTCAACTAGAGTCAACTAGAGCCCAGGAATGCTCTTTTTTTTTGCGTGATGCTGTCACATGGCATGAGCATGGGTCTGTGAACACCTGCTAGAAACAGACACTAATGCGCACGCTCTGGGCTGGTCCTGTGACCCGCGGGTTAGAAGAAGCACTTTCCTTCCTATGCACTGGGTAAACAGTTTAATTAAAAAAATAATAATTTTGACATGCCTTATTTAGTTCTATTAAATACATCCATGATTTTTTTTATTGCAATTTTACGACAAGAAAAAACTAACCATAAAGGGAAACCCTATCCTCTCCTACGTATATAATATTTTATGCTGCCCTATCCTGTCCTGGCCTGTCCTAGGCTATCCTAGTCTATGTTATGCTATTCTATGCAATGTTGCATAGGATAACAATGCAATATGCTATACTATACAAAATGAGATATGTTACAATAAGATAGGATAGGACAGGATAGATGGTGTTTTTCTAGGAAATTAAGTAAATCTTGCATGAATCCACATTCACACTCGCTCGTGCACACACAAATCCCAATATTGTAAAATCTCACTAAAATTAGGGGTATTAGGGAGTTATTATATGCTGTATTTCCACAATGAAGACGTTTTTGAAATGTGACACATATTCAACCCACAGATGGTTTCACTTTTTTTCACTTTTTTGTGTGCGTGTGTGTTTTGTTTTTTTTGTGTGGTCCTGACCTTTACACCCATTATTGCCTTGTCCACTAATAGGCTTACCTAATCTCTGACCTCAACACACAAGTACAGTACTGACACATACACACAAAGCTGCATACCCTAAAGTAAAAAGAGCATTTTATGTATTTTTCCCCAAAATGCACATATTAACTTACAGACACACAAATTCCATCTGCCCGCACGCCCGCACGCACGCACGAACGCACGCACGCACGAACGCACGCACACACGCACGCACATGAATGAATGAATGAATGAACCCTGCCACGCTCCGTAAAACCTTCAGGCTACCAAACATAACTTGGACTGTGTGTGTGTTACAATGCTAAGGGTTGGAGTTCCAGTTGGAGTGTGTGTAGAACTTGTATGTATTTTTGTGTCTTGTATGTGTTTATACTTGCTGCACACCTAATCGCCCTCCGGGGACACAAATGAAGTTAAGGGTTCACCTAAACATCTGTTTGACAAAGGAGAAATGTCTCACACTGCTGGCCAAACTGCTGGCCAATCGAGAGAGAGAGAGAGAGAGAGAGAGGCGTGCGGGTCTAAGTAGCCATGAAGTATAGTTTAGTGGAGGAGAAAAAAAGGAAGTGTAGGAGGAGGCAGAAGGAAGTCTACCAGTGAGAGAAAGAATATGAGTGAGAAAAAGCGAGTGAGAGAGGAAAGGTTGCAGTTGCAAGGCTGCCATATCCGGTCTGTAAGTGATTTTTTTCTTATCCATCTGTGTGTTGAGTCACGTTTCCATTTTCTTTTATTACAAGAGCTTTGGGAACCCCCTTGTTAAATGTGTGATATAATATCGGCATAGTGTTGCGTATTGTGAAAGGTTATGGTATAGCATGGCATTTTACATGTGTAGAACTGCTGCTAATTGCATAAGTGTGTGCAAAATGATTTGGTGTTCATCTTAACATGGTTAGGTTACCTTGTTGTTCTGCCATTCCAGTTGAATAAACATGAAATTGTCATCATCAGAATTTGTAATCTGATGTTAAATTGATTTTTACAATAACAGTGGTGTGTTTCATGAGTTCACCATGAAACACGCATGCTATTTTTTTGAATTACACATAGGAAATGGAAAGCAGTTTTTTTAACTCTGTTTTGTACCTAAGTGTTTGTTATAAGTTTATGTAAGACGTGACCTTTTGCTGTAAAAAAACATTCTCTGAGCTGTCTACATACACATTTGGTCAATTTGACACTACTGGGTTTAGTATTGCATATCTGTATGAATAATGTAACCTTTGTTGGTTTCATATCTATATGGTTACCTTCAAGAACCCCTAGAAATGCTAGGATATTGGTAGCTAGTGCATAGATGTAAAAAGTTTCTGAATGATAATACAGGATACAGCTTAAACTTTCATGAAGGAAAAAATCACATTCAGTCCTAATTTCAAAAACAGTGGCTTTTAACAGCCATTTGCTGTAAACACATGGGATAGGCTCTTGTCACATGAGAAAATGAAAAGCTTTCCAGAGGTCTCCAGAAAGCTTCATGGGAAACTATTGATTTTCTGTAACATGTCACATGGCTACTATCAATGCTAATGAAAGAGCATTCATTCTTTATATTGCCTATTGACAATGTGCCACAACTGAGTGTCTTAACTACCTCTGTGATTTAACTGTTTGTGAGAGAATTATAGATTGTGTATGCCGTTTGTGTGCATCTGTGTGCTTGAGCAGAGTTCATCCGGAGGTTGGGGTTGGTCACGGTCATAAATGGGGTGTGGCTGAGGAGATGGATCAATGTATAGGTCGAGGTTTGGGGTCAGAGAGGCAGGGCAGTGAAAACACTGACCAGGTCATAGGGTTCAGCCTCTTTTTCTGTCTTTCGGGTTTTCTATTTTCCCTTTTGAAACACAAACGTAAAACCCTGTTGATAAATGCTGTTGCTTGTGCTTTATTAAAATGTGTGGTTATGCTGCTTTATCAGTACCATAGGCTTAGCATTGGAGTATTAGGCTTACTGTCATTGTTATTAGAATATCCTTATATTTTGGTGAAAGGGTGGTGTTAACCATCATTGCACTATATCTTATTTTTATAATTTAGGAAAGATTACCATATTTAGAAGGCGCTTTTATCCAAAGCAACTTACAGTGAGTATTAATAGAAGTAATACAAGCAGCAGGAAGGGGTTTCTTAAAGATGCTTACAGGTAGGCCAACTCCGGGGCTTTAAACCATGACCTTCTGGCTGGGAGTTGAATAACCAGACTATTAGCCTATCCTGCCCTCCTGTACCCCTGTTTTGCAAGTGGCACCACGGTACCCCCTGGTGAAAAATCCCTCTGAGGAGTGAGGTCATCATACTGTTTGCAATATTTGACCCTCGTAGATCACTTAAGTCAGGGGTTCTGAACCAGTTAGAACTCAAGCCCCCCCTAAAACATTTCCAGTAACATTGCCCCCGCCCCCGTGAAACCCCTTGAAAAAAGGTTTTACTTTTATGGATTTCATTTTATTTATTGTTTTTAAAAATTTCATTCATGTGTAAAATGAGCATTTGGCTGACATCTTTTGGTCACTGGATGGTACCTAGAAAACACGTGCTTGTAGTCACAACAGGGATAGACTTTGTAGGGTTTTGGCAGCCTCAGTTATATGCTGCTAAATATATATTGTTTTGTAAATCCCTTGGAATTGCCCTGTGTATGAAAGGTGCTAGATATGAATTATTTTTTTATTTTTGTGTCATGCCATCTATATGGTTCATCCCCCAATGGATTATATGACACACAATTTACACACATAGACAACACATACTTCTGAAACACTTAACATAAACATACTGTAATACTAGACAATTACAACAACAAAAAGGACACAAACCAGCTAGATAAATCATTTATCCTGTCACAAGACATTTGTTTCCTCTAGGAAAGTTATGTTGTTTATATTTATATTGGCTAGTATAATTTATATACTATGCTGTACTGAACTAATTCCTCTAGTTTATAATATAGAGGAATTCTCTAGGGTCATCCATATGTGATTTTGCTATAGGGCTAATAATAGATCTGTATCTGTATTTATTAATATCTCCAAAGACACTGTAGGTTTGATTTATCCAGGTGTAACACCAGGCCTCTTTGAAATCTCCGTACATATTTTTTATCAAACTGATGTTGACTCTATTTATGGTTATTCAAGAGACATTGTCTTTTAGAGCTATCTTTACATGACATTTTAAGAAGAGGCACTCAGATCTCCTACGCTTTCCATGTTCACATGTTTTGCTACTACATAATTCATCATGCAATAATTTACAGAATCTACTGTACCACATATCTAATCCCACTTGTGAAAACCACATTTTAATGTTTTGAATTATCTGAAACAGTTCTGTACTTGATTTGAACATAAAGTGATTTGGTAATTTTCTACACACAAATTTCTTTAACTGCCAGTAGCTTTGAGTGCTCCCCAAGTAGAGACAAACAGTATGTACTATATTATTTAGATCTACACAGATAAAAATCAACAAATGAAAAGAGCACAAAACTGAACGCTCAGGTGCCTTATTCCTGTACCATACATTATCATTCAGATCGATACAACATTCCTAAGCTAAATGTGTCTCATTAAAGGATACAATGCCTGGGTTAATAGACTGTATAATACAGTTCTCAAGTCACAATTTTCAAGTCACAGTTCTCAAGTCACAATTTTCCTAGAAGGCACCTGCCGATGCGACCACTCAGTCTTCACTGAGCTTTCTCTTCCTGTTGTCCGGATCTTGTTTGAACAACCGTTCAAACGGCCCTCTGTCTGTTCATAAAAAAATGTTCAGTTCATGTATTATAGCTGCCATGCCGTTGTAATATGACCACAGACTTAGTTCAGCATAAATATAAATAAATAAGAAAATGAATTGCATTATAAAAAATATTATTATGGTATATAAAATTTCAGATAATATTTGTGTTGCTTTAAGTTAAGAGACCTGTTGGAAGCCAGCTCACTATGGGCTCATCGACCTTCCATAAGTCATAGCTCTAATAGCAGCTAAATGTAGTTTTAAATCCCTCCTGATTTTATTGTAAACATTTCACAATATTGTGCAGCCCTGCTGAAAACTGGGTTTTAATTTGGTAAACTTGTTTTTCTTCTTTTAGAATGTGCCTTTATGTGTAATGCATGTGCTATGTGTGTATGTTACTCAGTGTTTGTGTGTGGTCCGTGTCTGTGAACTGTGTAACAGACTGATTAGGGGTTTATGAGGTCAGAGTTCAACAGGAGTGGAGAGGAGTGACTTTTTGTTCTGGGGTTACCGGGAGGGGAGACCTGTCAGGGCCCAGTCAGTTTCACATTAAATGGTTCTCCTACTAAAATGTATTCTAGCGTCTGTCTCTTTCACTCAGTTGCTCTTTATATATTGCTTCTTCTTTATTGTTTCCTTAATTCATTCTTTCTTTCATTTTTTTTCTTTCTTTCTAGATGTTTGTTATTTTTTTCTTGCATAAAATTCAACAGAGGGTGCCTCATTTTCAGCTCCATTTGGGTGTCCTCTTTCTCTCCGCCCCTCGCTGATTTTCTTTCCCTCTTCCTATTAACGTTCCTGTATGGCATCTCTCAATTTCAAAATATTATTGCTCACACTTGTCCCCACCCCACAAACCCCCAGTCCTGTGCTGAACCCAGTGAACCCCCGCCCTTTCTGGCATACTTCCTGTTTAGAGGAACAATTATAGCATTGTTTAAACTGCCTAGGGCAGCCTAGATCTACAGAAGCTACAAAGTCATCTTGCAAAGACATTAAAACATCAATTATGGGACATTCCCTTAAGGCTGTTTGTCTTTAGACCATTTAAACATAATGGCCGTAAAACACAGATGTTTTTTTGAGGAAATATAGATGTGGGAACATTGCCTCCAGCTAGCATGGCTGAAATCAATCTGTACCTCTAACCAGTTTTCCCCCTCAATGCATTTACTTGTGTATATAGACCTTCTGGCATGTCAACCCAGAGTTGCTGGCAAACTCTTGTTGTTGACTGACACAGGGGTCTTTGCACGTTTTGCAGGCTGAGCGGAGGGCTTACCGAGAGGCTGAGATGAACATGATGGATGACCTATCAGAGGGTGACTTTCAAAAAGATGAGGAGCCAGCCAGTCCAGCACCTCCCCCTCCCCAACAACACACGGACCCTGCCTCTCCAACGGTTGCCATGACACCAGAACCTGTTGCCAGGGGAGACCAGGCCACACCCAGAGAAGTGGAGTACCAGGTAAAGCAACCCAGGGGGCCAAAGGTAATCGAAATCCAAAGGCAGTGATTTTGCCTACCACAGTGTGCACCAACTTGATAACTAAACTGATTTCTCAAAGCCCATATTTTCCACATTTCTCCACATGGTCTAAAATAGTCATCGATTGAGTTGCATGTTATGGTAGAGAGCTTGTGCTATTCTTCCATAGTATAGCATTTCTGTGTGCACATCCTAATTTAAGATTAATTATCTGTAGACAAGATGTGCAGTGGTTTACATTATCACTTCCTGGTTGCCTAGGTTACAGTTACCACACTTTCTGCATTTGCCCACCATTGGCTAAAATTTATTTTCATCTGTGGTGCCAAATATACACACATTAGTATGCAGTGAGATGTTCATCTAATGGTGATAACTACTGCAGTTTGCCCAAGACTGTCCTTGTTGAAAACATAATCACCTAATGTAATACTGTAACCTGTATGTGCTGGAACAATGTGTTTTGAAATTTTTGTTATTGTGTTTTGCATGATGTTCAGTTGCCAAATCAAGTAATTTTAGCTATGGGTTGAAAATGTATATCTATACGTTTCCCACTTATAAACACAGAAAATTGCTTGGAGAAGGAATATGTTCTGCTAGTGAAGATTTTTTTTACAAAACTTCTGTTGGGTGAAACTTGATTCCTACCTGTACTGACCTAAATGGAGTTTTGTACCTGTTTGTTTGCCAACAGGACAGCAGGGGCTTTGGCATAGGTACCCTGGTGTTCGGAAAGCTTCGTGGGTTCTCATGGTGGCCGGGTAGGATTGTTTCCTGGTGGATGAGTGGCCGCAGTCGAGCCGCTGACGGAACCCGCTGGGTTATGTGGTTCGGAGACAGCAAATTCTCTGTGGTGAGTTACATTGTTACACTTTATGGAGAAACTATAGGGCAAAAGTCTACCCATACAGCACTGTATGTTCATGTTGGCAGAGCACAGCAAAACAAACTTTGACAGGTTATTCAAAAGACTTGAAATATTAATACAATTTAATAAAATAATAACATTTTGCCTTGGGTGATGTAAATGAAAAAATATGGTCTTTAATGGTTCTGTATTCCACCAAGCCAGGTGCAGCTGACAATGACTCGAAAGAGGTCAGAACACTCTCCAGCTACTCCAGAAGAACAACTCAACTGAACCAACTGTCTGCTGTTCTTTGCATGTTTTCATTGTTCCCATAGCTGGAACAAAACATAGAATTCAAAACATAAATTCTTGGCTATTGTGTTGTCATGACTCATTGATAGCACTTGTATTTAGCCTACATTCTAACGTCTGTTGACCATGCCAAGAGCTGAAACGCACAACTGAAGTAAATACTGAAACAATGACTATTTATAGTTCTTCTGATTTGGTTTCTGTGTCTTCTCCAGGTGTGTGTGGAGAAACTCATGCCTCTAAGCTCCTTCTCCTCCGCATTCCACCAGCCCACCTATAACAAGCAGTCCATGTACCGAAAAGCCATCTTTGAGGCTTTGCAGGTAAAAAACCCTAATATTGTTGTAAGCAATGTATTTTTCATATTGCAACAGACAATATCTGGTTAAATCAATAGTCAAATTACATATTATCGAAGACATTGTGTCGTTGTTTTTAGGTGGCAAGCACACGGACCGGTAGACCACTCCCTTCCTGTGATACTGGTGATGATGTGGAGGGCCAGGGGGTGGAGCTACAGACAAGACAGATGATAGAGTGGGCCATGACTGGCTTTCTGCCCAGTGGACCACAGGGCCTGGACCCTCCTGAGGGTAGACACACACACACACACACACACACACACACACACAGAGCCTTTAGAGATAGATGATAGAGACAGATGTTTGATGCAACAGAAAGCTGTTGACAGTTGATCTCTGTTGATCTCTGCCTCCACAGAGGAACAAAACCCTTATAAGGAGGTGTACCCAGAGATGTGGGCAGAGCCTGAGGCAGCACACACACCTCCTCCTTCCAAGAAACCCCGCAAGAACTCTGTCGATAAAGCCAAGATAAGAGAAGTTATCGACGAGGGGACCAGAGGTATACTAACCACCCCCATCATGTTTCTTTTCTTTTATAACAAAATGTTTAAATAGTACACTTCAAGCTTATTTGACCTCACCTCCAAGACTCTAAATGTAGAAATGCACAGTAACAATACAGTGAGTAGCAGTAGTTGCTGGCAATGAAATGTTGTTACTTTGAGCTTTCCTCAGCAATGTAAAAGTTAAGTTAAATGACGTCATTAAGACTTTAAATACTTATAGAGATGGTGTGGTACAACTTGGTGGATGTCAAAGTTCCACTTTCTCAGGATTCAGCTTTGACCTTGTTGCATTCTGTTCAATTCCTGATGTCCAAGCAATGTCCATATCAGATAGAGGGCCCTTAAGTGAGTTCTTCAAATAGTTGTAATGTGTCAGAGAACACAACAATGTCAATCACCAATACTGTTCCTTTCAATTTGACTCTTAATGGCTTATACTTTTCAGAGCGACTAATTTGTGAGATCAAGAAAAAGACCAGGAACATAGAAGGTAAAAAATATTTTAAATATATCTCTTCTAAAGGCTTGCCAAAATAATTTAGTATAATTCCCTTTAAACAAGGTTTAAGAAGTGTCTAAAAATTATTTTGTTACAACAGAGATAAAAGCAAAGGGTTTATTTTTGTCTGTAGATATCTGTATTTCCTGTGGAAGCCTAAATGTCTCACTGGAACACCCTCTTTTCGTGGGAGCCATGTGCCAGGCCTGCAAGGTACTAACCATATTTAACAGGATAACAAGGTAACATTAGTTAGCTGAACCATGCTGTGTACACAGTTGTTGCCTGCCAAGGACCTTGAAATGGAGAAGGCGGTGAACATAATCAAAAAGCTTGAAAGCAAAAACACTGCGAAGTTGTGACATTGAAAATTCTAGGTCTTCTAGATTTCCTACAAACTTTTCTCTGGGGGTTCCTAATCCCATTCAATATAATTTTCTACTCCATTTACTTTGTTGTACTAAATGTATAGCCTAGTAGTTTGGGAAGTTATCTAACCAGTTTAAAGCTACTGTGGTTTTGATTGAGATCCCTAACCATCTACATGTGTAGTTGTACTTCAGATTCAGATCAAACTACACAGCCTGGTTGAATTTGTTTTCAGTAAAGCATAATAACAGCTCTGTTGTATGAAACATTTGACAACAGAGGACCACATAACATGTCACACAGTGCATAAATACAATACATGTAGATAACATGGCCTTAAGTTATACTTGCACTCACTGTGGTAGAACTGTTTCCTGGAGTGTGCCTACCAGTATGATGATGATGGCTACCAGTCCTACTGCACCATCTGCTGTGGGGGCAGGGAAGTGCTCATGTGTGGCAACAACAACTGCTGTAGGTTAGTCGTCACCCTATTCATTTTATCTAAATAATATCTTACATATATAAAAGAATTTACGTACAATATGAAATGTATATATTTACTTATGTATTTATTTTTTAAGAAGTTAGCTTTTAGCGTAGCACTGATGAGTCCAAATGCAGAACCAGCTTTTAAAATCTGCTTAAGACACTTAAACCACTATTCTAAAAAATGTTTCATGCTTTGCGTGCGTGTGTGTGTGTGCCCGCACAGGTGTTTCTGTGTGGAGTGTGTAGACCTGTTGGTAGGGGCTGGTTCAGCGGCAGCTGCTATCAAGGAAGACCCCTGGAACTGTTACATGTGTGGCCCCCGCAACACATACGGTTTGCTACGGCGACGGGATGACTGGCCCTGCAGACTACAGCTGTTCTTTGCCAACAACCACGAACAGGAGTTTGTAAGTCAGGGAGACTTTTTCTTTCTCTCTCTATCATTCTTTATCCCATGCCTCTCTCTCTCTTTCCAGAACTTTACATGCATGGAATTTAAAGTTATTGACAATTGTTATGACAGTATTCCAACTCTGTTTACATGACAGTTGTAATTATAGTCCCACTGTTTACATGCAGCCCTGCATACAACATATCCAAAAAACTATAACATATAAAAGTTTGACTGAAAAGTCTTGTCTTGATCAAATTCCAGGGCCCTCCTTTTATGACTTTTCCCTGATAGGTGAGTTTTATCACCCAGTATTCTTACATTTTCAAAATCACTTCAGGACAAGCTAGTTTGAAGCAAATTTTCTGGTAAATTGCTGGCAACCTGGCGTTCGGCCATGTTGTGTACTGGAATCCAGGCTGCTATTCTCTTTTCTCTCAGCAGATGCCATAGGGGCTCCTTTGTACAAGTCATACAGACTTGAATAACATTTATACTTCTAGCATAATATGTGTATGTGTGTGTATATGTGTAAACAAAACAAAATCAAAAACCTGTCAAACCTACTGTATATCATAACAACTATGAACATATTGATGCCAACATAGGGACACATATTGAAACATTGTCACGGACAGCTCTGGGCCCGTGTGATCGCTCCTTCTCTCGCTCTCTCTCTCTCTCTCACTCTCTCTCTCTCGCTCTCTCTCTCGCTCTCTCGCTCTCTCTCTCTGCGCCGCTCACGGCTGTGCAGTGTCCCCAGGTGCTTCTAGTTGAGCATAATTAATATGCATTGATAAGCTTGCCCCGCGGGGAACCTCACTGCCAGATTGTTGACTATACTCAGTTAGTTCGTTCCAGCATTTCTCTTAAACTATTAACTGCCTTAGTGTATCCTTGTTAACCCCAGTTTAGTATTCTCCCTGTACGTACTTTGTGTATTTTCAGTTCCTCTGTTTCCCTGTCCCTGTTACCTGCCTTCCGGACTGTCGCTCTGTTCTTCTCGTGGTTCTGCTGTCTTCGCCATGCCTGGTACCTTCGCGTCTGTGACTGCCTCTCCGTGCCTGACCACAGCCTGCCCTCCGACTACCCTCTGCCTGAGCCCTTGTCCAATAAAGTCAGCTTTAATTGAACATCTTGTGTCTGCGTTTGAGTTCCCCTCGCCTGGCCCTGACAGAAAGATCCTGCCATCCAGGAACTCAGCAGATATGTTTGCAGACGACCCCGTAGAAAGGAATCGCTTCCAGCGCACTCTGAGTCGGCAGAGTTCCAGGTTGGGCCAGCACGACAATCTGTTCTCCCAGGTCGTCGGAAATATGGAGGCCCTGACTCGCCAGGTGTATGTCATCTCGGAGCGCCTGATTCCTGCTCCCACCCTGGATCCAGCCCCGGTCCCGCAGGAGGCTACGGCGCCTCCCCCACAGCCCCGTGAGCCTTACGTGCCGGCCCCGGAGAGATATGACGGCGATATGGGCATATGTGAGGAGTTTTTAACTCAGTGCTCGCTGGTCTTTGACCTTCAGCCCCAGACCTACGCCACTGAACGTAGTCGCATCGCCTACGTCATTAACTCCCTGTCTGGGAGAGCTCGGGCCTGGGCATCCACCGTGTGGAATTACCGCCCCGACCTGGTCAGCTCGTTCGCCGCCTTTCGACAGGAGATGCTCCGGGTTTTCGACAATCCAGTCCGCGGAGGGGACGCAGCACGTCGCCTTCTCACACTGTGTCAGGGCTTCCGCAGTATGGCAGAGTTTGCGGTGGAATTCCAAACCCTCGCGGCACGCAGCGGATGGAATGACGTGGCGCTCCAGGGAGCCTTCCAGAGGGCTTTAGAGGACTCCTTGCAAGATGAGCTCGCCAGACGGGATGAACCAGCCGGCCTCCACGAGCTTATTGCCTTGGCCATCCAGCTGGATAATCGGGTGCGTGAACGACGTCGAGAGAGGGCCAGCAGGACCCCCTCGTCTGGGCAGCGCGCCCACCCCGTCCCCGTTGCAATGGAACTTCCAGGGCCATTCTTCGCCACCGCTGGCTCCCGCCCCGTGGTCCCG
>JAOEHI010047199.1:2612-51939 GCA_025447815.1 Percopsis transmontana | reverse complement strand
TGGAGCAGGTAGGGGTTAGGCATCTTGCTCAAGGATGCTTACAGGTAGGCCAACTCTGGGGCTCGAACCCACGACCACCTAGATCTCTAGACTATCCTGCCCCCTTCACAAACAGGTGAAGACTTCGATTTGACCTGTACCAAATGCGTAAGCTAACAGTACACTCCTAGCATGCCCCAGAACCCCCCAAATCGCGGTTTATATTTTGAAACACAACAATCCATGAAGGTGTGGGGAGGGGTAGAGAATAATGTGAGCCTAGAAGCAACCTCTTGCTCTGTGGACTGTACCTCAAGCCTTTGGACGCGTCCCTTAAAGAACATGAAGAGGGAGGAGTTGGGGTACACCAAGGACTTTCTCTGCAGAATGGCTTTCGCTTCTAGCAGACCGGAGAGTGTGTCTGAACCATCCAGGGCAAAGAAGGGTAGCACTACAGTGTGGTACCACAGCAGGGCCAACCTGGGCATCAAAGTGAGATGAGATAAGGCTGACAATCATTCACATTAATTTACTTCTACTGTTTGTTAGAAGGGACGCTACTATTTAAATTTGAGCATTTAAAGGTGTTTTAATAGAACAAAAAGACAGTTGTTTATTCAATAACCTGAATGTCACATCTCTATCTCTCTGTGTCTCTCTCTAAGCGATGGTACTCACGTAGCCAGGGGGGCCTTCATGTCTTTACTCTCACTGGCGTACATGAGGGAGGATAACCCCTGGTGACGGTCGCCAGGGAAACCAAGTAGATTGATAATTTTGAGCAGGTGTGGCGGTACCATGGAGATGCACAGGTGGAAGAGGCCATAACCGAAGCTAACAGAACCCTTCAGCCGGTCCAGGGCCTCGACTGTCACCCCGTTCTCCACTGCCGTATTGTGATTGGCATTGTCAGTGGAGAGAGACTCCTTGTGGATGGAGGACCGCCTTTGACACGTCGCCTGAAGCTGGCTAATGTCACTGTGGCACTTGTTGTACATCTTCCAGGCCTTACGAAGGATCCAGCCTCCTTTGATGTATGCTGTTGGTGGAAACAGAACAGTATAATGAAAATATGACAATATTTGTGACAATTAACCAATCAACATTAAAGGTATACTTTGTAACATTTTCAACACAATCTAGATTCAATTTGACGCCGTGGGGGAGAGCGAACTTCTACTTCAATTTACTTTCATTTTCTTTGCTAATGTGGCCTGTATAAAGCTTTCTCATTTCTCCGGACCCCCCGAAGAGAATCATCAGTTCACAATTGCAGCGCAGCACCACAGGCGGGGAGTGAGTCTGACGCTGCTCTGTTGTGATTCAGATCAACCGCGCGCTCAACGTGTCCCAATGTTACAGAGTCTGCCTTCAACACACGGATGCAGCGTGGTTTGTGCGTTAAACCTGAGATCTCCTGCTTGACGAACGAGAGCACAGCGAGGTAGACTTGACAGTCCGCAACAATTATCTGTCTCTGGAGGCGGTCCACAACCAAAACCCCTGACCTCTGGGAGTCCATCTGTGATGGAGGCAGACATATAGACATTTGGGAAAGCATTATAAACACCTACTTTCAACCAGATTTCCCTAATGGCCATCCAAATGGCCATGGTGAGCCATTCTGTAAATCTGCTAACTAGACCCTGCTCCCCTTCTCCCCGTTCCTTAATTACATTTCAAAGAGCTACTAATGTAATTTGTTTGTGCGGTTGGCATGATCTCACTGCTGCCAAAATCATTAGCCCCGATGCTGGGCATGGAAACATTGTTATCTGACATTTTGTTCCGGCTGTTAACGTTAGGAGACACCGTGGTATGAGAGTGAAAAAAACTCCTATAGTGTTATATGACACCAAAACGCGAAGTATTGATACTATAATAAACAGTGAGTTCGGTAGATATGCAAAATCTGTAAACTGACCCTACACATTCACTTCTAAAAAACACTGTAACCAGAGTCTAGGAATGTGCTTTAGACACAAATGTACTCACACTCTTTTTAATCTTGTTTCTGATTGTCTCTATGACACCGACGCTGTCGCTTTCACACAGTTTCTCGGTCGTCCTCAGATCGTCACAGGCCATCTGCATCTTCTCCTCCTCAAAAGTCATCATGGCATTCTGGCAAACAAAATACCCGTTTGGTTACGGTCACATTTGAACTGAAGGATAGACCAGTAACAGTAATGAGCTGTAAATATACAACAGAGTAATGGTCATTGATGTAAGGCAGGGTAGGGATAGAGATACTGTAGCTTAGTGCAGTGGTTCTCAATGAGGGTGTCACAAGATGCTTTGAGGGGCTAAGAGAGGATTTTGAAATAATCTCCTTGTTAATATTTGTAATCAATTTTTATGTTTAAGGTTTGGACTCAAACTTTAGCTATGAACATTGTGTTTTGGGGCCATGGGTCAAAAAACATTGAGAACTGACTTAGTGGACTGGTAGGTTGTATACCAGCAGAAAGGACCTCCAGATACGGACCTGCTTTAGCATCCTTGATATAGATAACAAACCCTCACTTTCTCCTTACTGTAAGTAGTTTAGGATAAAATCACCTGCTAAATTACTAAGTTGCTTTTTAATGAAACAATACATAAATATGCATTATCATTGTGAAGTTAAACTGAATTGTGTTTAGAACAAACAAATACTTCAGAAGCATCCCAAGAAAAGAAATGTGTTAGGACTAGGGAGGGTTATATAATCGTAAGTGAAGCAGAAGCAGGACAAAGTGACTTTTGTCTGTGAGAATGAATGGAGAGATAGGGTGACATCTGTATTATTAACAAATAGTAAGATTTGTTTTGGGCTTCCTTTCCAGTCTATTCACTTATACTGTACTCTTCACCTACCTGTACATGTTATTATATATTATGCATGAAAGGATGTCTACAGAGATGAAAACCTCTCCCACCCACTTCCTCTAAATGCTATCCGATGAGACAGAAAAGGACAACATCTCCTGACATGAGGGGCAATGACATGGCCCACCTCTCCCTGAGAATTCATCCATTTCATCCATTTAGGGTGCAGAATAGGATAGTCTAGTGGTCTGGATTGTTGGACCCCCAGTCGGAAGGTTGTGGGTTTGATCCCCAGAGTTGAACTACCTACTGTATAAGCATCCTTGAGCAAGATGCCTAAGCCCTATCTGCTCCATGTAATAGCAGTATGTAATTGTAAGTTGCTTTGGATTAAAGTGTCTGCTAAATTACCTAATTGTAATTTCTTTCAAATAGAACATTGTTTAAATTCCTTATTAATATGAACCGGGTTGGAGGAATAAAGGTACTGCACCTACTCTTATAGGCTGTACATACTACATAAGAAGGTAAGCTGGACATGCAGAGTATGCTTTTTTTCCCTTTTACATATTGCACAATATCTGTGTATAAATAGCACAGCAGACACAAGCTCACCAGGAAACTGACGAAACTGGCACCAAAGCTCATCAGCGGGCTGTGAGTCCTGAAGAGAGAATTAGGTAACACGATAGAGAGGAGATTGAACAACTATTTAAAAACAAATCAGCAATTGAAAAGGCATTGAAACTTTCCTGTTTTTTTACACTGATAGGATACATGATTTGGCCCCTCATTCTCAGCATCAAGCAACACGTGTTAAGTAGGCTAACTGGTTTAATATAGAGGCTAAAATTAGCCATTTACTCTAAGTGGCAATTTCTTAATCAACCACATACAGAGCTAGATTGCCAAGACTCTTTAGTTGCAGTCAAACTGTGATGAGGTACGTAACAGGAGCAAACTATAAGGTAGGCCTATGTGATTTGTTTGGTTCACTGATGAGGTAAATGAAATGTCATTAGTCAAAAGTTAACCCTCCTATTGTGTTCAAAAAGGGTACACACCATTAGTGTTTGCGGGTCAAATTTGAACCTTGTTTGAATTCATTAACTAGCACTGAAAAATGTTTCATCCAGTAAAATGTCTTATCTGCTAAGTAACTTTTTATTCATCCATAACCATCATATATTTATACTTACTTTTATATTTTATGTACTTTAGACCACATTTAACATGCACATACACATGTACAAATCGTTTTTAGTTTAAAATAACTTTTGATTAACAGAATTGGCATTTATATTAAAGAACCATGAGAGAGTGATTTCTGTAACCACTTCCCCACAGACAAAACATTCAATTTACAATTAAGTCATTTAGCAGACGCTTTTATCCAAAGAGACTTACAATTACAATGGTGCTATTACATAAATCAGATAGGGGTAGGCATCTTGCTCAAGGCTCAAAGATGCTTACAGGTAGGCCAATTCTGGGGCTTGAACCCACAACCTTCCGGCTGAGAGTCCAAAACCTAGACCTCTAGACTATCCTGCCTAACGCCTATCTGCTCCTTGTAATAGCAACATGTAATTGTAAGTTGCTTTGGATAAAAGCATCTGCTAATTGTAATTGTGATTGGATTATTACACTGTTATAGTATTTTATTTCTATTATTTGTTTTGTTGTAATTTGTAATAAATGATGGCAACACTTTCTATGCAGTCCTCTGCATAAACAACCCATAAATGCAACGGGTCAAATTTGACCCCGAACACCAACAATGTAACTTAAAAAAGACAAACAATCAAAATGTGTTTTATAGTAGGCCATTGTTGAGGATATAATGAAGCCTTGTTTTGATCAGAAATTTTTTGAAGTATGTTTCACACATCTGAACTTGAAAAACTGGTCAAATTTGACCCAAACACAAAAGGAATAAACTTGCTTGGTAAAATTGTTGAAATAATACCTGTAAGTGATCACCAATGATCAATAGTTGTGTGTAATTAGATTCTGACTGACCTCTGACATACTCTACAAGAAAGTATCTGTCAAATCCGTAAAATGGAAACCTGCTAGGGAAGAAGAGTTTAGACTGACATCTAGAGGCTATCCGACGCACTAGGAAGTAACTGAGGCTGGCTAAGCTATCTGGACATGGTCTGGTTAACACTGCTCATCACTTTATTCACCCAATGACAATCTAATAAAAACATACTCATTCAAACTATTTATTAAAATAACTAAATAAATTAAACTAAACAATGCCATGTTTCACTGAATATTTTAGCATTTTATTTAGATATTTACAGTAGGCTACTATTAGCCTATTATTGTTATTAATGTTGTTGTTGCTTGTGTTACAAGAAAATAATATTACCTGTATCTTCTGAAAAGCTCATCACTCTCTTTAAATCCATTGTTGAGCAGCATGTTGATGCCTTGCAGAGCGAGTTCAGCATCATCTAGCTGCTCTGCCTTGTCTTCTACCTGCTTCTGCTCCCGGGACTGCTCGGGACCCGCCATTGTTTATACAGCTGATCTGCTGTTTGGTTAAATTAGAGCAATAACAAGCACAATGTGGATCTATGGTTATACGTCCTCTAAAACAAACCCGCATTGGTTTATTCAGACAGTAGAAGGCCACATTAAGCAGAGACGCGCCCCTAATGTGCATCAACAGTGAAGCTGCCTGTACCAGACGTCTGGGTGCTAGACCAGGGGATAGATAGGCCACTGATGCCCAGACGCGCTAAACTGCACTCCAATTACTAACTACAATCATTTCTGCGGAAAATAGACTTAGCTGGATTCGATATGGCTATATCCATCTCCGCTGTCCTTCGTGGGTCATTTCGCTAGCCACTGAGATTTAGCCCCAGCTACCTTCGCACAGTGCATCCAATGAATTACATAACAAGAAAAAAAAGAGGCTGGCTTGCTTCCTTGGCTGTCCCACGTAGCGCTACCCATTCGGCTTGTCGTCATAACGCACAACGCCTATTCAGATGTGTCAAAAGTCAACGACGCAGATAGCAAACACACGCATAACACATTGGTTTATTAGATCTACATAAACATACAACCTAGCCTAGATACCCAGGCTAAAACACAGAAAACTACAGTAGATTAAAACGTATAACAGTAATAATAATCTATGATCTAATAGCCATTATATGTATAGGCATATGTAGGCTAATAACAATAAATAGGTTGTAATGTGCTCTGTTGCTCACACTGCATTGTGTTTATGAGCAAAGTCAGGGCATTAGACTCACAATAGTACACTCTATGAATAAATGATAGCTGCAGGCAGGGGTCCAGGCTTTGTCTGAGACCAACCATATAATATAATAGGCTACATACATAATATTGCAGTCATTTTGCAGCCCTGATACTACAACTTTAAAAGCAAATGTACATACTGTATGCCAAGAGCCTTTTATCTTTGAAAAGGTAATATTTAGGTTATATCTATATTTTACAGTGGTCTAGTTCACAGGTTCTCAGTTATGTTTTCTGCTTAAGATAAATTAAAAGGTCTGCTTAAAGTAAAGTTTTCAAAAACATACGAATGAGTCTTGGCAGACAGTTCTGCCAATGTTCCAAGTTATCCTATCCAGCTTTAAATAAAAGCAGTTTATTTAAAGCAGCAATAGGTTACATCCAAGTCTACAGGGCCTACGCTGCTGTTCACAGGGCCAGCTACATCTGAAGCTGTTTCAAATGCACCAAAGCCTTCTGTTGTTGACGTGCACAATCCGCAAGCAGCCAAAAAACAACGAGGACACAGGAGCCCTGCGTCACTTTGTTGTTGCTGTAGATGCCAACCTAATTGCTGAAAGTGTTTTTCCTATAAATGTAGACATGTGATGGAAGGCTTCATGGATTTACCGGTGATGCCGCCAGTGTAAGCTTTAAATATAAGATAGGTGGGGAGTTGCTTACTTTTCTAGACACAGAGTCACCTCTTGCTTTACAACTTAATGCTGTTGAGACACTAAAGAATGGACAATCTGATAACAATTTAAAAGCTCACAGACATAAAAGGTAGACTATATGGTACAACAAAAGTAAAAACTAATACCTGATACCACATGAAATTTGACATTCCTGTAAACCCAGCTAGCAGAAAGGTCAATGACACAGATAGGCCTATGTGTTTTGTAATGACTGTCAGCAACAGCAAGCGTTGTTGTAACTGTTGAGTTATTTATCTGGTTTTCTGGATTAAGGGTTCAACAAAAAACACCATCATTTCTTTGTTTGGAGGTCTTTTTTGTTAAGTACGGGTTGAGGCTTGTCTTATGACTTCTTATGTGGAAGAGAAGGCCTGTCACTGTGTTCATCCCAAAGGCCAATTCAGGTATACTTATAATATAAGAGAAAATGGCATATTTTCCTAAACTGTCATGTCAAACCTAAGAACCACTACTAGTTTCAACTAACCAGGACAACTCAAACAATTTTAGGGAACTGGGGCATCCCTTAAAAAGGTTATCAAAGATGATTGGATGGTGTTTACACAATGTGTGTGTTGGGTCACTTCCAGAATACACAGGATTCTGTAGGTCTAAGGATGAGAGGCTGCCATGAGTGACCTAATTCCCATCCACAAGCATATAGAAGATGCTCTCCCCTCCACTGAAAACAACCTGCATACAAAACAGATTGCCTGTCAGATTGGGCAACTCGTTCCAAATCTATAAAATCATTCCTCTCCTGTTTATGCACACCTGGAAAGGCAGGAATAATCATTTTGTTACAATACCACAGATGAGCTAAAGGCTTTACTGGAACATTTGAACATCGTGGTTGAGTTGTAAGATGCAATTTGTCATGACCTAAGTTACTTAAAATAGAAACGAATTACATGCTTTGTGCGTGTGATTAGTGTATTCAGAGTTGCAATTACCCTGCCAGTTTCCATTGTTGCTTTTCTGTTAAAACCCAGTGACAGCTTAATCCTGCCATTGGCCATAATAAGAGTCACCTGGGAAATGTCTCCTTTTCCTGTAACAAAGCAGTGAGACGCACATGAGAAAAATTAGGATTTAGAATTAGAATAATTTCTGTGAATTATATTAATTATATAATTTAACATCTGCAAAGTGACAAAAAATTGTAGTCGTAACGTAGCTATAAAGGCTGCTATGTAATTTATCATATCATACAGCTAACAGTACCTGTGATTGAGGTCCTAATCCAACTGTCAGACTCCGAAAGATGGTATTGTTCTCTGAGTTTTGGAGGTCGTCTACATTCACTATCCATGGTCCAAGAAATGCTTCTGACAAGAAACAGAGAGAAATACTACTTCATTGTCAAACATGTCAAATCAGTGCATTTAGTTTATTCATTATTATCAGTTGAAGAAATACAAAATTACAAACATTATTTAAGCACATTACATAAGCACCTGCTTATGTATGTGGCCCTTTCTGAAGGGATGCTGGCAATGTAGAATAATATAGCATTCATCTCTCGGCTTGAACAATCTTCATTTTTTTTGTCTGCATTGGAGGCTACACAAAGGAAAGGAGAAGGCGATGAAAATATGATAATTTCAGGTTATGAATGAATGCTAATGAGAAAGGTGGAGAGTTAACAAAATACTTAATGCAAGTATTTTGAAATAATAGAAGAAGATTTACAGCGAAGTCAACAGGTTAGCAAACATAGAAGACTAAACTCTGTGGCTCCAGATTGAGCAACCGAATCATTCTGCTTGGAGGGTTCATCGTAGGAGAGTGAATGAATGAGAAGAGATAATCTTCTCTACTCCTCTCCCAACAGCCATGCCCTTTTGTTCTCAGTTGTGTTTTTTGGTCGCCATTGATAAGTAGGACAAACACTCAGCACTGTCACATCTACAGGGTTGCACACCTTGTAAGACTCGTCTCTCTAAAATTACATCACTTTAAGCTCTCCAAAAAACACACTTGCAAATGTTTTTTTTTTTTTGAAAGACCACATTTACATGGCCAATGGGTCCTATTGTCTTGCGTCACAATGCCATTGGATAGTAAATGTGTATATAGGTCTGGCCATAAGACCTTGAACTAATTTCACCTACAAACTTTCCTGGAAGTGCAGATACTGTATATTTGGGTCTTACAGGGTTTAAGGATGAAGCTCAATAATGTCGTTCCCGTTGAAAGTAGTGACAACTGAAAGCTGAAGGAAGCCATAATAAATGAATATATTTGTTTATTTATTTGTTAAATATGGTTTGGTGCAAAAATCAGTATATAATCTGTTGACAATGTTTCTTGTCTCCTGTAGGCCACTAGAGGACATCGTATTACTAAGAGCCTGAACCTGGCAAGTGTATCTTTCAAGGTAGCCCACTAGCCAGTGTCTTGTTTAAGCTCCTCACTAAAATGATGGAAAACAAAAATAAGCTTCTGATACTGTATAATTAAAAATTTTCACTATTCGTATTTATTCACAATTTTTAAAGCTCTAATATGAATTCAGCATTAATTAGTTAAAATAAAAAACAAAAACTAGAAATGTACAGTAATGGCCATTGTTATAAAAATAACTGTAAACAACTAGTTTAAACACCCTGAACGCCTCCTTGTTTCCTCTTTACAATTGTAATTCATTATCAGTGATGATTATCATGACATTGTATCAAGAGACTGTCAATAAAGACATTATCATCATCATCACTGCTATAGAGTCTGCTAGTTGAAATTCTCTATTTGTAAGGGGTGTTTATCTTTATAGATTTAAACTTGATGCAGTCCATTAGCCCTGTTGGCCAGACCTTCCTGTTCCACGTCGTAACTCATAGAATATATTACATTCAGAACAACAGCATTTTTATTGCCTATTTCAAGTGTATAGCAATTGAAGCTATACTGTACCTTAAAAGCATCACTGGCAGCCACATTGGATGCATTTGCACTAATCTCTGCCTCCTCTAGCGCTTATAATGCCATGGCATCCCATGACAGTTAAAGCATGTAAAGAACTATTGGCAGTATTAACTGCTCTGAAGTAACAATGACAATATGACTGTATCAATTAATTAAACACAAAAGTCTGAATAAAATCCCAAATTAACGGTATTGGTACAAATTTGGTATTTGTTATGTTAATAATAATTTATCTATCCAATTAGCACTTTAACAAAGTGTTTAATGATATACTTACCACCTTAACCCGAACAATTAAGGGATTTAAAAACTCATACATACTCATACATGTTGGCTTTTTTTGAAAACCCTAAATATATATATATATTTTTGAGTCATATTTTCATTGCATTCTAGGACATTATGTTTGTAGTGAGTAGTAGCTAATCAACACACAAGGGTTAGGTTAATTATCTCACATTGTTGTACGATGTGGTAAGCCTTTTCAAATATTCAGAACATCTCTGCTTCAGAAACAATGATGGAATCAGCGGGTTTTACCTGGAATATGAAGTGCACAAAATTGGAGAGGGAAAATTGGAAGAAAAATTGCAAGAACTCGACCAGAAAATACATAATCCATGTTTAACACTGGTTCTATCTATTTCTTTTCTTAACATTTTAACTTTAGCTATGGTTGTTGAATGATGGGTCACAGCACCTTGGACTTCTTAGTGCTGTGGACGGGATACCTTCATGTCTTTGCACTGTGTGTTCTTAGTAGAGCTGGTGCAAAGCACACACAATAGACCACAGAAAATCTCTGTACAGCCCTCTGTAATATTCCTCTGCATTATGCTCTGCTCCATGACCTTCTAGTCATCTGAGCTTTTCAATGCAAAGTATAATGCAAACCCCACATCCCTCAGTGAGCCTTACAGCAGAGGGCGTGTGGTTTTGCCTATGCAGTATGTGGTATTAGTAACTAGGGAATATATTGTAATAAGGGTGTTTGTACACAAAGAACAGTAAAAACAATAAAGAACAGTAACCCATCTGACAGCATTAAACCACATGACTACATTACTACAGGACAACATTAAAAGACAAAAACAAGTTTTCTTAATCATTATCATTTTATTTTAGTAGTCCATATGTTATATTTTAATTACATGGTTTCTTAAATACTCATTTAATTTTAACTATTGATTAGTGTAAACACATAGCTCATTTGATGCATTACAACGTTTAAAAGGTCAAATTGAGTAAGCATGGTATACTGAGAAACTGCTAAATTGTGGTACATAGTATGGTTGAATGGCACTGTGACCCAAATATTTGTATATTTCATTTATGTTAGGAGAAAAATTAAAATGTAAAACATACAACATTATTATAAATTATTATTGCTATTATTAATTAGTATGCTTACTGCTTAAAACAGTTAGATTTTCCATCAACAAAAAATAAACAAAACAAAACAAAATCATAGTCGAGAAGGGTTCTTTTTGCAAGGGGAACAAACTCTTATACTCAGTTCAGGGATTCGTTTGTGACAGTCGTGATTCATAAATCAAATTCTGTTTTGTGGATTTAATCTCCTGAAATTGGTCATATATAGGTAGCCTAATATAATATTGCTATAATGGCTTGACCCAGATCCCAGATAAATAAATAATAAGATCTGTAGCAATAGTAGTAATAGTAATAGTAGCGTTCTGACCTGGTGTGGCCCGGTCTGTACGCTACTTACTTATTATATGTTGCTGTGTCATCATCTCAGATAAAATGGTTAAATATGGTCTTATTCTGAATAAAGGCAAGTATAATATTGTTTTTTATAAATATTCTTACTCTAATGTGTCACAGCAGACTTATAGAATAGGGTACATGGCATAGCTTGCAATTCCACAGGTGTTTGTGCCATCCCGGATCATTTTCATATAGCCTCCTTCACCCCAACTGGTACCCCAGCTGAGGAGAACATAACACACACAGATTCCTAGAAAACAACACTACTAGAAACCCATTGAGAAGAAATTATATTGTTAACACATAATCCTTTAGGCTCTTTGGACAAGTTTGGTCTCCTACCTGTTTTTGATAATCCAGTAGTCCTGCCCATCTTCAGAGCCATAACCAACCAGTAGAACTGCGTGACTAAGATTGTTGGGGTTACAGTTGGGCTCATCATATATTCCTGTTGAAGAGAATGAAGTAGAAATAAATCTCCTCTTTGCATTGATACAGCATGCTGTCACACATATACAGTGGGATATTTTATAAATAATAACAACCTGAGCTATAGAAAAGGAAGCTTGCATGATCAGCGTCTAGAGCAACAGTGATAGGACCAATGGTCGCCACGGCGTCAGCCAGGGCCTGCTCATCCCCTTTGGGTATGAACCTGTAGTCTTTGATATGGGCAACCGCAAGGCTGCTGTCATAGAAACAGGGTTGGGTGTCCTGTAGAAAGTAAACGAAAGGAGATATTAATGTAAAGCTTTAGTTTGTGCACCTGTTGTTACTAACTTGAAGGAGGAGGAGTCTCCAGATAAGGCCTTACCACTGAGGTATATGGGTATGTGCTGGTAGACTGCAGCCCGTTGCTAATAACGTAGTCGTATGCATTGGCCATCCAGGCACCGCTGCAGCCGTAGGTACCATATGGTTTAGAACAGTCCACCAGGTTTTGCTCACTCAGGGAAGTCAGTTGACCTGTCCTCTTGTACATTTGTGCCTCAATAGCTCCCGTAGTGCTAAATGCCCAGCAGGACCCACAAAAGCCCTACGATTTAAATTAAATAAATAATAATAATAATAAATAAATTAAATTAACTATGTAATAGATACGTTTAAAATTCAGTATCTGGATGTGTTTAGAATGAAAGCTTGATTTACTAAAAGCGCCGTTGAGTTTTTTTTTTTTTAATGAATTACCTGATCTTTAACCTCGGTGACGTATCCCATAAGTCTGTAGTCAACACCCACAATGCCTAATTTCTGTGCGTTGTGACGTAGCCTGCGAGCAGAAACGTTCTGTCCTCTCTTCACGAAGTTGGCATTAATCACAGCACCTTGCAGAACCTGGTACTCTTGTTTGGTCTACACATGGAGAATGGTTTTAGGTTTAAGTGTTGGCTACATTTATTGTTGCTATTTCTATTACCTTTGAATGACTTCATTTTAATTAAATTATTGTATGTTTCATTTTTACCCCTGCCTTTTGGTAATAAATAATAAAAAATTATGTTTTTCTAATTTTGATTTCTAATTAATACAAATGTATTTGCTTATAATATCTAATATATAACATTTATGTTAATTTACTTTCTTCACATAATAGATGGCAAGATAAATAGCCTACCCCACCACAAACAGGCTATCCATCACAACTGAATTCGTAGTAGACCAAGCAATATTACATAAAGAAATTTCTTTACCAGGTCTCCATATTTATTCATTGCCATGGTGAAGGGTTTTGTCCCGATGAAAAACTCTTGATTGTTATCTTCAATCACCCTCATGTTCTGCTCCCACGTGATCCTCCTGTCCAAGTCCTCCTGCTGTAGAAAACAAGGACCAGAAAGACAGAAAGACACAATGCCACGAATCCACATTCAGGGCACATAATCAGTGCATTTGAGCACGGGAAACCAACCTTTTCATCATAGGAGATGCTATTTGCACTCTTCCACATCTGCCACTCTGTCAGAATCTGCTCATCTGACTCGGATGTGACCTGAGGTGGTCCACACAGGAGAACAGACAGTAGAACCACACTCACAGTGTAGCTGGCCCACTGGACTAGAGGCAGAGGGGGGATCCTGTGTTACTTCTCTCACATCATTAATACCACTGTTTCACATGTATTGCTAGCAGGTTTGGTCGTTTGACTTTAATGGAGGCCTGTTCTAGAGAGAATATTGTCAGATTGAACAAGATAACAGGTCACATCACAATGTTGGCACCAGGATGTGGAGGAAAGACTTTACCAGAATTACCAAGGTTTCATCTAACAAGGGAAACGATAACAAGTGATAATTGATAACTGAGGAATCACAAGTCAACAATTTAGTGCAGGTTAGGCTATAATAAACCAGCTAGATACCAGAGGGTATTGTAGCTATTATTTCTTTCATCTTCACTAAAATGATGAGGCACCATTCGTAGAGTAGAGTATCACAAGATTAATTCACCTCCTTACATTCATTTAAATTAGTTATAATGTAATAATTTGTCACAGTGCTAATACATAGGTCTACTGTTATGATGTATTGTTAGTTCAGAAATGCAAAACCAATCAATTTCTTACTTAATTTGCACATACAACAGAATTAGCATATACGTCAAACAAAAATGCATTGCATTTCCTAACCAACTTACCTGCAGGCTTGTGCATGTGTGCTGTACCCATGTCGTGGTAGGACACTGTAGTGTGATTGAACCATGCTGTGGACCTAACTTTTATAGGTTTGAACAAAGTGTATGTAGCCACTATACTTTTCTAAATCCCTAAGTCAACAACTATATTCCAACAACTGCATGCCAACAAAAATACGGTGCTTTTTCCGCTCCTCCCTGGTAAATAGCTCTATGATTATTTACAGCAGGTTAAAAGTGCTGTGTCAAATCCCTCGGTTACTATCTTATCATTGAGCATAACACCTGACCTCAATCTTCCAAAACCACATCTACAAGTACAAATCACCAAGCGCGCTGGACGTTGACTGGTGAACGAAACAGCGCCCTACAGCGGCCGTCCGTCCACGTGAACCCGGCGCGCCACTGCAGAGGAGAGATGCTCAGCTGACTATCGGTGTGTTATTATGTCGGCGGAGGGGCGCCGCCAACACCCAAATCGGTTACAGTGCGGTAAAAGAGACAAGTGGGTGTCATCATCGGTGTATGCCCTCTAATACCTTGCTCTTTAATGAACGCAAGAAGATAAATTACTCACGAATGAGGTCTGCAGAATGTCTTTCAAGGTAAACCGTATTGGCTTTAGCCATCACACCAATGGCTCCCTTCAATATAGAGAGCAGGTTATATTCCTTATTTCGTTCGTGTTTTAGGGGGCTTTTAAACCGGCATGGCTATCTGTTTAATATCTCTGGATAGATTTAATCGGTTGACTAACTGCATTTAGTTTAACTTGCTATAGCCTATGCTGCACATAGCCTACCTGTAAATGGGCTTACTAAGGCCTATGTGCACGTTATGGCCTATCATAAGTTTCCTCCACAAGTTATTAGACAGCCTGTTGTTTGGGTATACTGCTGTAAATGTATAAATACAGAATCGCTAGCGTCTGGTCCCTGTTGTGTGTATTTACCCTACAGAAGGAAACACCCCTGGCTAATGCTGTGTTTTGGGCAACACGGAAGGGGAACTTGGCCCTACTTCAACTGCTGCTCAACAGCGGGCGCGTGGACGCAGACTGCAGAGACAGTGTATGAACAGTGCATGCCTCGCCTGTCCTCTCAGCTGCACGATTTAACCATAACCCACCTGTGGTAGGAGAGAGAAAAAGCGCATCAACCCATTCACCTGTGTGTGCACGTGGGTCTTCTTTATGCGTGTGTGTGTTTAGTGTTTTTCTGACTCTCCATCTGGCGTTTCTGTATATTTCTGCTTTTTCTGAAGTGAGAGCGTCCCATGTGTTTCTGTTAACTGTCTAGGAAACGTACTTATTTGGAAGCCGTGTAATTTATCTGGAAAATCAGCAAAATTGTCTCATCGTCATATTTTGTGCAGTTTCCTGCGAGTCATTGTAATCAAGGGTATACGTCTTGGCACCCATCAAGCCTGTTCAATTATCATTTTCTATTTCTTCCAGTATGGAACCACAGCGCTGATGGTGGCCTCATACAGTGGCCACTATGAATGTGCCAAAGAGTTAATAATGCAAGGAGCAGACATCAACTACCAGAGAGAGGTATGGTAGCAAATCAACAGAACGCAGAAACAACACATACTAGATACATTCTATTCTAATCTATTACATGACAATTTAGAATTGAATTGATTGCATGTGACTGCAGGGAGAGGGGTAGGGAATGGTTTGAGCCTATGAGCGCTGTAAGGGGAGGAGTAGAGAGAACTGTGAGACACCCAAGTGCCCCACTCCCACTAACTGAAATTCAAATGTATAACTAAGTAAGCC
This sequence comes from Percopsis transmontana, assembly GCA_025447815.1. Classification (NCBI taxonomy): domain Eukaryota; kingdom Metazoa; phylum Chordata; class Actinopteri; order Percopsiformes; family Percopsidae; genus Percopsis; species Percopsis transmontana. The sequence continues at coordinate 36,117 of JAOEHI010047199.1, read as the reverse complement.
CCGATGACATGCTCCTGTCATTATTCTAACAGAATGTTGCTTGCTTACGATAACTGGTGTATGACCTATTCAGCTATTGACAAAAAGTACAGTACTTATTGTAAGTCGCTTTGGGTAAAGGCGTCTGCTAATTGCTGTAAATGTAATTGTAAATGTACAGGGCATGCGCTGACGCAGTTTCAAACCAAAACGTTTCTGTAAAGCTGGTTTCAACCACCTGGTTTGATATTATTATACTATTAACAAAGGAAGATACTAAGCACAGGTAGCAAAAGAGTTTGTTTGTTTATTTTAGACAGGCTCCACTGCACTGTTCTTCGCCTCCCAGCAGGGACACGATGATATTGTGAAGCTCCTGTTTGAATTCGGTGCCTCTACTGAATGTCAGACAAAGGTGAGAGAGTGACGTGTGGCCCGGTCAGTACGCTACTATTATAGGTTGCTGTCTCATCATCTCAGACAGACGATGACTCAAGAGGACCTTGTGGAGAGAAAATGCATGATAAATAATACATGTCTTTGTAGTCATCATGCCTATCCATTTTCAACCTTCACCTATACCTCTTTGTCAGATATACAAAATGACATACTGGCACTAAAACAGCTCATTTATTTAACTTTAACTTGGACGTGTTTTTTCAGGATGGTGGCACGGCTCTCACTGTTGCTTGTCAGTACGGCCAGTCCAAGGTAGTGGACACTCTCTTGAAGAATGGAGCCAATGTTCATGACCAGCTGAATGTGAGGCCCCTATGCGTTCAAGTGTTACAAGTTTTAATTGTGTGAATATTAGGAATATGGTGTTATACACAAAACCCTAGTAGCAGCAGTCTAACACCACCGGATTTCTGCTCTGCTAGATGCTGAGTCAGCCACCACTGACATTTTGATAGCCTCTCCTTGGGCACAGGAGAGACTAATGTTTACACAGGTTTCTTTATGGTGTAATGTCTAATGCATATTAATAATGTTGATGTTACCTTTTCAAAAGCATAGGCTAAACAATATGTGTATCTTAGATTGACAATAATTGTCTTTATAACATGCTCTTTAATATCTATCTATAACTATTATTTGGCAAGCCATCCCGGCATTGTATAAATGTTGCTTGCTGAACTGAGCTCATGTTTGAAATGCTTTAGGACGGTGCCACCCCACTATTCCTTGCTGCCCAGGAAGGTCATGTGACTGTGATACGTCAACTGCTGTCATCTGGAGCTAAAGTTAACCAACCAAGGGAGGTAAGGTACTCGCTTATTGTAATTATCAGACTAGGTGTCACAAAAGACATTATCACGTGTTCCAAATGTGGAAATGTACAGCTGCATTAGCCATCTATGCCCCCCCCTCCCATCCTCCACGCCCACTTCTCTTTATCCCCCATTCCCAGCTCTTCTTTCACATCATCACTCTGGCTCCTCATTTGGTTGGCCCATGTTCCTCAACTCCATCTGACGTCTTCCTTTCATGCTCCACCCCCACTCCTCCCCTGACTTTCCAGGACGACACTGCCCCCCTGTGGATGGCAGCCCAGATGGGTCACAGTGAGGCGGTGAAGGTCCTGCTCCTACGCGGTGCAGATCGGGACGCCGACAGACAAGTATATGAGCTTTGAGAAATATTTGATGGTGGTGGGGAGGGGGTTGTGATATGACTTTGAAGACTTTTCACTTCGGATAAAAAAAAAACATCTGCTAAATAATAATTGTAAACGTATTGTTGTTTTTGTATGCACGTGTACTGTAACTGCTAATATTTCTCTATAGGATGGATCAACAGCTTTGTTCAAGGCAGCTTTCAAGGGGCACAACAGTGTGATTGAGGAACTTCTCAAGTTCTCTCCTTCACTGGGTCTTCTTGAGGTAGAGTTTGTTACAGGGAATGGTATTCTTATAACGTTCCCTGCTATAATATTTCCAAGCTATAAGAAGTCAGTTCCTAAGACATCATCAGATTTGTTTTATTAACTGCCATTTCCAGAATGGTTCCACAGCCCTTCACGCTGCTGTTATGGGTGGGAACCACAAAACTGTTGTACTCCTGCTTGAGGCCAGTGCAGACCCCACGCTACCCAACAAGGTAGGCCACGCTGGTTAAGAAAACCAAATGACAATTAAATAGCCTACGATTATAGATTTATAAGGAATAATGTAGGGCTTTTGTGACTTTTTTCCAGAACAATGAACTGCCTGCAGATCTTACAAAGAATGATCGCATTCTAAGAGCTCTACATCCAAAACTCCTAAATGGAGATCATTCATGACAACCCGGTTCCCACCCAACATTTAAGACAAAACTACTACACCAAGAGGGTAGAAATCAACAACACAGCTTCAAGCTTATTTGGTCATAAGATGTACCTGGTGCTTGCTTTGAATTCTCTCCGAAACTCTGCAGTCAAATCATGACTAAAACTGGACTAAATACCAAAATCATATGATGTGCAACCAATATGCATTTATTTACCACGTGCACTATTTCTTCTTGCTGTACTTATTCTGGTGCAATTATTTTTAAATATTATTTTTATCAAAGTGTTGTAGCATTAATAATTAATTTTAAAAATGTTATTTTATCAATTTTCTAAATATCAATTTATTTACTTGTTGTTGATTATTCCAATATGTATCAAACTTGAAAGTAATTTTATATTTTATTTAATGTTCCCATAAACTGTATGTACTACTTACCACCAGAGGTCAGCATTTTCTTTGAGACTCTAACGGAAGTTTTACTTGTCTGTCTCACCTGTAGTAAGTATGTACCCATAATGCAGTTTGATTAATCTCTTATTTTGTACATTTCTGTAACATGCGTTCCCCAATATATACAACGATGTATTTTGCTATTTTGTCATCATGTCTTTTGTAATAATGACAAGAAAAACATCTTAAAATATATATCAGGTGTGGCCTATTACAGGTAAAATAGCATAGCACGACAATAATGACAATATCACGTGATATTCACGGAAGCATCATTGACCATTTTGATGCGGAAGCGAAATATTTAGATATTGGCAACTTTTTTCTTGTCGCGGTTGTACTGTAAAATAAGAAGTAAATTGCTACTGATTTACAATACAATAAATTAGATCATCACAGCACCATTATCGGCTATGGCTAACTTACAGGTGAGTGGGCAACTGCAATGTTATTTGCTCTTACGAAGAGAAAGTTCAAGAGAGACACTACTGAAATTCATTGTTACGGAGTTAACTCCTACTGCTGGAAAGGAATTAAGTTTTTACAAGAAGCTATATGCCAAAATTGTCATCCTTAGACAATCATGGTTATGGAATTCCTCCTTGTCACCGTCAACTGTTTGCTTTTGCTCAGACAATACAACACAGCCTGCGCCCGTGATCAGGTTGTTCTGGCATAACAGCCTCATTTCGTTATAAGGTATGGTTAATTTTGTTTTACCTCTCTTTGTAGAAAGCTATAGATCTTGCAAGCAAGGCGGCAGATGAGGACAAAGCAAAGAACTACGAAGAAGCTCTAAGATTATACCAGCATTCAATCCAATACTTCCTTCATGTTGTTAAGTGTGAGTAACTTCAATTTTAATACGTGTTATACATAGTCTTAGACAGCAGAGAGGGCTAGTGGTGAGTCGTCGTCATATCATTATATTATTATTCACTTACTGTGTGCATTGAACTGCATTCTCACTTGTGCCCATTTTAGATGAGGCTCAAGGAGACAGAGCGAAACAGAGTATCAGAGCCAAGTGTGCAGAGTACTTGGACAGAGCCGAACAGTTGAAGCAATATCTAAAGAAGAAGGAGACGGCTCCTCCAGCCAAGCCTGTTAAAGAGTCACAGTCAGGTGACAAAGGGTGAGGGTGTTTTTCTTCGTCTACTGTGTGTTTATTGGTGGATCCAAAGGTTGAGGGTGTGTTTCATTGTCCCATATTAAAGGTACAATAAGCTTTTCCCACGAAAACAGCGTTTCTTAGACTATACTGACACCTAGTGGCTTGAAAACAGCTGTGCGTGCCTGTATGGTACATGGTTCAAAATATAGTTATCATAGTATGTATTCATTTTTAATGTACTAAGGTTGTTTTTTTTTTTATTGGTCTAGAACATTGCTTTTAGTCTTATGTAAAACAACAAATTAACTCATAATGGATGCTGTTTGGGTTTTACTTTAGTGATGAAAGTGATGATGGTGATGATAAAGAAAAGAAGAAGTTCAAAAATCAACTCTCAGGTAAATTACAATGTCACAAATATGAGCATAGTTAAAACGTAAAAAGTGGTATAGATGTTCATTTATACAACAAACAGCATCTCTGGCGTTCTCCTATAGGGGCCATTGTCATGGAAAAGCCAAATATCAAGTGGGACGACGTAGCCGGTCTTGAGGGTGCCAAAGAAGCCTTAAAAGAAGCTGTCATTCTGCCTATTAAGTTTCCTCACCTCTTCACGGGTGTGACAACCAATCGAACATCCACGTTAGTGCACACACACAACTGTATAGTTGTGAATAATATTTACGTATGTTCCTCAAGGAAAGCGAACACCTTGGCGAGGAATCCTACTGTTTGGCCCCCCGGGAACAGGGAAGTCTTACCTGGCTAAGGCAGTGGCCACAGAAGCCAACAACTCCACCTTCTTCTCCATCTCCTCTTCAGACCTGGTGTCCAAGTGGCTCGGGGAAAGTGAAAAGTGAGGCCCAAGTTCTGTAAAGGACCCTATAACGTTTAAGTTAAAAGTTAAAGATTGATTTACTCAGAAAGTTCTTACTCCAAGTGGAGCCTAACCAGAGGTATAGTACAATGCCGATTTAAGAAGTACAGATTGTTCTGAATCAAGACTCAATGTCCCTTCTCTTTTCTCTCTCTTTCTCTCTAGATTGGTCAAGAACCTGTTCACTTTAGCTAGAGAGCACAAGCCTTCCATCATTTTCATTGATGAGATTGACTCTCTGTGTGGCTCCAGGAGTGAGAACGAGAGTGAAGCCGCCCGTAGGATCAAGACAGAGTTCCTTGTGCAGATGCAGGGTGAGTAAGAAAGGCCCTGGTCTGCGCCTCGTATGTCTGCACTTGCACACCTACCTAGAACATCCCACTTTTATCCTGTGGTTATGAATCATACGCTCCATTATTCTCCTACTGTATCAGGTGTTGGAAACGACAATGAAGGGATCCTGGTTCTTGGAGCCACAAACATACCCTGGACATTGGACTCAGCCATCAGGAGAAGGTCCCTAATTTTAAAAAGAAAATCCGTTCTAATTCTCTAGTAGTTCTCTAGCCTAGTAGTCTGTGGAGTCCTCTCACAGCTGAGTGGAGATGATTCTACATGTAGACCAAAAGTATTCTGAAGAAACCTTTTCATTTTGAAATAATCAAGTCTTATATGTAAAGCTGTTTAAAAAATGAGTATTTCATACCTTGTGACCCCCTGGTTACTTTTATTTAAAGGGTCGTAGCTCAAAGTTTGTAAACTACTTATCCGGAGATGTTAGGTTAGGCTGACCCTGCACCCAATTAGAGGGTCAAAGAAGTTTCCCTGGTGGGATTAACGGTGTATCCTCCTACCCTATATACAGTAGCTGAACTCATTTCAAGATGCCATGAAAGTCTCCTGTGTTTTAGGTTCGAGAAGAGGATTTACATTCCTCTGCCTGAGGCACATGCACGCTCCTTCATGTTCAAGCTGCATCTGGGCTCCACCCCAAATGAACTTACAGAGGCAGACTTCATGACACTGGGAAAGAAGACAGACGGCTACTCCGGGGCTGACATCAGTGTTATTGTCAGGGATGCCCTCATGCAACCTGTGAGGAAGGTCCAGTCTGCAGCTCATTTCAAAAAGGTAAGAAAAAAGCTGTTACAGTGGTTTTGGAACTCTTATCCACCTTTTTATCTAAAGCGATTTGCAATGAGTGCATTTTCGATAGAAGCTTAACCTGCTATACACCAGTCATCATAATGAAAAGTTACGTCAGCAGACAGTTAGTTGCTATATGTTACTACGTGCCTCACTTTCAAATACCAAAGAGTGATTAACCTAATTAACAGCTGGTTAACTGTGAAACCAGGCTACACTTCACAAAGGCTACCCTATTCACAAACAGAATTCCCTTTTTACATCCCTTGGACACAGCAGATTAAATTATATAGCTGACAAATTAAAACCTACTGGCGTTTATTGATAAATCTGAACCCCTTACTGATTTAGCAGGTGATGAACTTTCATTGTTTTCTTTGGGATTGGTTAGTGCATGGGCATCTTCTGAGTTTCAGTGGTTATATTCCGGAATGTGATATGTGAAGATATCCAAAGCATATTGCTTTCATGATTCTGTTGCCTCACTTATGTGAGTGAGAGTGTGTAACACAATTAGTTGTCTTGTTCATTTCGCCATGTTTTTTTTTCTCATCTCATTTTACGGCAATTAAAAGGTGCAGGGATCATCCTGGAACAATCCCGACGTAGTGGTCAAAGATCTTCTGACTCCATGTTCATCAGATGACCCCAATGCTATAAAGATGACATGGATGGAAGTCCCTGGGGAGAAACTTCTAGAACCAGTTGTTAGCATGGTAAGGACACGCACAGGTGTTCTTAAATAATTATTATTATTATATTCAGCCATTCCATATTTCTTCCGGTCTATATAAAACTGTGGTATTGATGTTCAACATTCTGTGTCCAGTCTGACATGCTGAGGTCATTGTCCAGCACCAAACCAACTGTGAACGAGCAGGACTTGGACAAGCTGAAGAAGTTTACAGAAGACTTTGGGCAAGAAGGATAATGAGACTCTACTCACAATACAGTGCGTCTCTTGTGGGACATACTTTACTGGGTCCACTCAGGGTCATATTTAAATACATTTTTACGTGTGTGCATGGTTCTGTTTCTTTGATCAACTGCTTGGCTGGCTTGTTGCAAATAAAATAGATTATATATTTTTTAAGGACAAGGAAAAAATTTACCTTGGTGATGGCTTTCGTGTATGAAAACAGTATATCTTGTATTTTCAGAAATGACACTATTGTATATAAAGTGCACCTAACTGCAATATAATGCAGAATACCTTTTACTTTTACTCTTGACATCAAATTTACAGAGCCTCTGTAGCTTGTTGCCCAGAAAACAATACCTCACTATTTATTTTACGGTATTAAGTTTGCTCTGTTAAATATAAACTATGCTTCTTGTCTTTCTATATAAGGAAGAAAAGAAGCATAATAATCATGGTTCGATTGTATATCAATTCGTGAATCTAATATACACTGACTTTTTTATACATCCACATTTTTCTCAAAGAGCAAATATATTTTAACATGATCAAACAGCAAACAATAAACTCAATTTGCTGAAGCACCAGCTCTCACTCGAAACCAACCAGTAATGGTAAAATCTATTCACTAACAATTATAGTAAAATGCTAAAAAATGTACATACTGTTCTATAATTACAATTAGATAATTTAGCAGACGCTTTTACCCAAAGTGACTTACTATTACATGGTGCCATTACATGGAGCAGATAACATTTTATTAAAAGATAAACAGCTTTATAAATGGATTTAAATTAATCTTATATTACAGACCAGAATAGGGAATTACAATAAATGTTGTTACAGCATGTATCTTCCTCACTTGGACTGTACTTTTGCCACACAAAAAAAATACTTATAGGATAATCTTTTCTTTAAGGAACTTTGTACACAACCTTTTCCTACATGTATAAAATAGTTGATACAAAATGTGTTACAACATATTGTTTCTTACTATGTGCACATTTCATTATTGCTAGTTTTCATTATGGTTCAGCTCCAAATAATTTGTGGACCATATCTATTTACTGAAAGTGAACATTGTCAACAAGTTGGTTTTCTTGTGTAATTAAGGTTTGCTTCTGGTCTGGGGGTTAAAAACTATGTATTTTTACATAAATAACATTTGTGTAGCATATAAGTTCTCATTTTGCACTTTTGTTTTAACTTAGGAATGAGTTTTCTTTTCATTGTTTGGTAAAAAAATAAAAATAAGAGCCACCTGTGACTTGGAATATATTTAATAGTTAAAATACACCTCTTATGTAATTGACAGTTAAATGGAGGATAGGGTTGTTATGTTAGTACATATCAGGATAAAAGTAACATTAATTTTTGCATTTCACATTTCCCTCCATCTTGTAAGAACCATGTTATCTGATGTAGTTTTGTTTGACCAAAATCCACTAGACATTTAGTCAACCTAAATAATGAATGTATGAAATATTAAAAGGAAACCAAAATGTATCTTCAATATCATATAGAGCACAATTACTATATTTAGCATGTATACTGTGCATACAATAACAGTAAGCTTTTTATTTTTTAAGATTTCCAATCCATTGAGTATAAAAAAAAAAACAAGCTGAGGTGGACTGAAATGTAATAATGTCTGAAGAGACTGACACCAATCATATTACAATATCACTGAATTTTCTTACCTATAAATGTCTAAATCAAGCAAATTATTCAATAGCTGCCAATGAAAAAAAATGACAACACATTTGGCATGCTATTGTTGCGTTCAAGAGTCAAGTCCCTTTACACTTACAGGCACAGAAAACACATGCTAGTGTTTCCCCACAGAGACTTGCTTGTGGTGAACCCAACATAATTCTCCAAAATGCCAATTAAATGTGCTCCCTTCTTTGCACAAAATTCCCAGCCTGATAACTGCCACAACTAACCGGAGAAATGCAATTCCCAAATTCCCAAACATAAATAAAACGTGTGCAATACAATATGTGGAAATAATGAAGTAAACTCATCCTAAACCTAATCTCAGCTATGACTACAACTCGTGGCTTAACCTCAAATGTACATGACCTGAAAAATAAGTTATCTTCCACAATTTAAATTATTATCATTTTCCTTCATAAGATATTCATACAAAACAAATGGAGTGAAGAAACTGCCTCAACCAGGGCTATTAGAAAGTGCTAACAGTATGAATATATATCTAAACCTTTGGTAAGGACGCAAAAGTTAATTAATTCACCGTCAAGACGTAATGAAGCCACACCGGAAATAGACACTAAGATAACACTGAGGATGTTAAAATGGTGTTTGGTGTACACTAGATACAGTATGTACAGTTTAAGTAGTGTTACAGTGTGTGTTGGAGCTCTAGAAGACAGAGAAGAGGGAGCCAAGAGCCAAACCAGTTGCAGCTCCAGCAAGCATGCCCAAAGCCACGTCTCCGCCATCGTCACGGCGGCGATCTTGAACAATAACGTGATGAGGTGGGTATGCTGCTGTAAAAAACAATGACATGCTTTGCATAAAAACATTTGCTAAATGATGAAATTGTCAAAGCTGAAGATTTTTAGGATTCAAACTCTTAACTAACTAAAAATTGCCTGATTTTCATTCCCCTTCAGCATCTTAAATATACTAACAGCATCAATTTAATCTGTGTACAGATTTGACTTTTCTAAAGTATGCCATTGTGTGTCTGTATTTGCTTTATACTGTGAGTCTATCCTTTTCGGTCACATTACTTGCCATCGCTGGAAGGATCTTACCTTGGTATTGATAGGGGTATGCAACTGCATAGGGCTGCCCATCAGCTGAGTACACAATCTGTGTAGCATGTGCTGGAGGTGCCACATACTCTCCATAGGGACCTTGAGCATAAACCTGGTTCCAAAAAAACACACAGAACAATTGCATAAAGTGTAATATAACAGTTCGATGCTAGGTTGCCTTCAATCCTTTAAAAGGACACTCCACAATTCTTTGAGTCTGGAATTACCATTGTGGTTGAAACCAGCGTTACAAACATGTTGTTTTGGTTTGAAACTCAGGAGTGCATGCCCCTTCCGGGGCAGGCATTTTTGCCCAGAAATGTGGAGATCTGGGGGTGCTATGACATCATCTAGAAGTGTACCTTTAAGGACTGAAGTGTCTAGGAGTATCTCTTTAATCACTGTTATGTTGTCTAGCACCTTTACCCATTTATCCTCTTAACCTTATTAGTCTTTACCTGAGGAGGGGCAGCAATTTCTGAGTATGGGGGAGGTGCAGAGGCAATCGCCTCCTGAGCAAATCCAATTTGTGGAGCGTTGTAAACCTAAAAAAATAAAAATAAGCCATACTTAATCCATACAATAACTTGCCATAACTTAAAGCTGCGAATGAAAATGAAAATATGTTTGCTATGAAAACCCCCATTGTGTTGATAAGTTTTAGAAAATACTCACTGTATTAACTCTAGCATCTTGAAGAGCCATGGTCCATGCTCTGAATCAAAAGGGGAAAATATTTCAAGTTAAGACAACCAGTTTTATTATTAAAATTAAAGTAGAACAAATGGTCTACTGAAATCAGACTTAACATGCAGAGACATACAGTCCAGGAGAGTACATACAGAGCATCATCTGCACTGTCTGCACAGAGGCTGATGACACGGCCATCACGACACACTATCTGGAACAAGGCATCGCGGCCCTTTCCCTCGGGTGGGTTCAGCTCTGAGGGGCCACAGAATGGAACAAGTACAGAAGGTGAGTAAGTGGAATAAATCACAGGACCAGCTGTGAGAGCTCAGGAGAACCACTGATACCAGTTAAGGTGACAAGGACCTTGACATGCAGCAGAACTGCGGATGTTAATGCAGTCTACCCTCATGTGGATATCATCCTCCAAGTCTTTGCGTTGTTGATCATCGTAGAAAACTAGTCGTCCATCGGCCCACAAATCAAACCAGTTCCTCTTCCACCTACGCAATATGGTACCTCAAAAATAAATATGTATTTATTTGGTATAGTTCTCAGTGTTGGTTATTGGACAGTAGGCAAACATCCACTAATATTTTAGGCTGCAATTATTGAACATGTGACTATGTGCAGAGCTACTTACTTTGCCTGTGGAGCCAACCACTTTTCACAATGGACATGTTGAAGGACTGCACCTGTATCAATACAAACAAGACAGCTACATAGACTGCACCCTTCTGATAACATTTAATTCAGGAGAATGTGTGTATGAGATCGATCTTGAATTAATATTACCCTGAAAGTATATTGTACAAAACAAAAATGCTGAGCTTACTGTTGTGTAGGCCTAAATATACGTAGACCTAATATTCATTGGTCATGAGAATTTCACAACTTGTACCCCAATGAAAGTTCTAAGAAGGTCAATATTATTAATTATTATATTGATATATTATATTAGTACTTTCTTATGAAAAACATATCTAGTTCTAGTTTGAAAATTAATGCAGCTCAAACATCTAATATTGTGTACGTCTATCTATAATAGAGATAAAAAGATAGGCCTAACTCAACCATGATCACATGTTGAACGATCACACCAGTCTGCATAGCAAGCTTGGGCCTAAAAGCATGTTGCAGACTTCGTACATTTTGTACGACGATATGTCAGAAAGCGAACGGATAATTTAGCAAGTTTAAATTTGTCGTTTCGTTTGTAAATATTTGCATAGTTTATTCCAAAGCTAGTCGTGCACTTACTTCAACTGCAAGGAAAGACGAAAGCCACCAACAAGACAAGCGTATAAAAAGATCCGAATAAAAATAAAGATATTAATAGTACTTCCTACGACTAGGAGACTTTAGAGACCACGGCCTGTAGACTTGTTTTGGATGACGCAAGTAATCAGCTGACTCCTGGAAAATGCTAGCAAATTGTGTCACGTGACCTAAAGTTTTTTGTAATTCTGAATAAGAACATATGGAAACTCACCTCCTTGACTAAACGTACTTTCTTTGAAATGTAAAATGCCAAATTACAGACCATTAAAAATGTAAATAAGATATATCACTATGAGAACCTATGTGATGACCTACCTAAGTATTTATCACAGTCGGAACCAGTCTAACGTGGACTTCCAAAACAGACAATGGCGTTTAATTTGCCAATTTATCAAACGGAAAACCCAAACTGACGGGCGACCCTGCGTTACAAAACGCGCACACCGGTTTTCAGGTGTCATGCTGACACTATTCCCCCAACCCCCAATGTTCCTTTGGTAACAATTTGGACTCCTAGAAACCTCGTCAAAATTATTACGTAGCTGTTATATAGCATTATTCTGTTAGTATATCAAAAGCAGATCTAATCGATATAGAAGAGCACTATGTTCTAAAGAACATTTTTGGCAGGGGAACAATTTCAGCACATCACCGTCACTGCCAACTTGCACGATAACGTAATTGCAAGCGACGGGGCTAAAAGCTAACCAGAAATGGCGACGGCAATATACTTGGAACATTACCTTGACAGTAAGTGTCACATCTAAAAAAAATTGTTATAGTATAGTAGAAATGTGTTGTTATAATTACATTTTTAAAATATTTGAGTACTTGTTTTCCCATCTTTTCAAACGTTCAATGGACACATGGATGACATAACATTACGCCGTAGCTATTTCTTGTCCAGCTAGCATATATCTACTTCATGCTGCTTTCCCCAAAGCAGAATGTTGAAATGCGCAATGTAAACGGTGAAATGTATTAAATTCGTGCTAGATGAGACACATGCAGCTGTGTTCTCCACTGTTAAGCAATCGCCATCGGTACACATTTCCGTTGTTTACAAGACATGGACATGTATGCTACTTTTACAACGAAATTGATTTGCCATTTGTGTCACTTCACGTTTAATAGAAGCGTTAGCTTTAGTTTACTTTGAATATGAAACATACACGATTTAAAGACGTTTGAAACTTCTTGATGTCTGCGTTTCCCGTTGCGCGGGATAAAACTTAGTGGCGCGTCAGTTGACAACCAGGCTGTACTTATGAGCATCTTTATACTACACATTACGCGACCATATATCATTATGTGAACACTTTTTATAGCCCTATTATATACATATGCCGACAGAGGAGTGTGGAATCTGATCTTATCTGTTTTAATAATTGCTCATTATTGCTCATCTTCTATTCAGCAGCTTTAGAATTTTCTAAAGATTCTGCTCGTTCTTAACGCGCTACTTTATTTCTGTAATAAGTTACCGCGTTGTTTTTATAACCTTAGTAAATATATTTAGATTAATACAAAACTTCAAGTAGTAATAGGGGTGTTGCGTCTGTTTTTTAGGATGAATTGTTTATTTTTTTCATGTCAAACTTTCCTGTTGAGTTGCATTTGATATTTATAGGTGGTAACAGCTAACGTTACTTGCATGCTATTAATAGGTATCGAGAACCTACCATGTGAACTACAGAGGAACTTCACTTTGATGCAAGACCTGGACAATAGGACTGAAGGTACTACTTTGTCTTGTGTTGCACTTTACATGGATTCTAGGTCAGGTTAGATCTAGTCTCCAGGGCCATGTGATTTTGACAATGGCCATGTTTACAGCTAATTAGTAGACTTATTATGGTAAGAGCATGGTCATCTTGCACACTAATAATGTTTGGACCTTAAGACGGGAACCCTTACCTTTGTCTTGAAATTGTGCAGAGAAAAAAAGTGAGATAGACAAGCTGGCTGATGAGTACATATCCAACGTGAAGAATCTGGCTTCAGAACAGAGAGTGGAACACCTTCAGAAGATCCAGAATGCCTACAGCAAGTGCAAAGAGTTCAGTGATGACAAAGTCCAGCTTGCTATGCAGACCTATGAAATGGTCAGTGCTCTACGATCACAAGTTTGACAGACAATGTCAAATAAATAAATCAAATGTTTAAGCTGCTGTCATGGCAAGCTATTAAGTTTTCCTGGCTTGTAGGTGGACAAACACATCCGCAGACTGGATGCAGACCTGGCCCGGTTTGAGAATGAGCTAAAAGAGAAACTGGAAGTGAGTGGATATGAAAGTCCAGAAGTCAGAGGAATGAAAAGTAAGCAGGTTCCTGGAAACCTTTCATTTGGAACACACTGCTGAAATCCTCATTAAAAGTTGGTTCTTAATGTAGGTAAATCTGAATATTTTGCTCAGAGGGCGACTCCCGGGGGTTGAGAGAGAAGCGTGCATCTAGGGGAAGAGGAAGGAAAGGTTCTGATGAAGATTCTCCTAAGAAGAAAAAGATCAAAAATAGGTAATCTGTTTGACTGGGGAAAAACACACCATTTTAGAAGGATTCACAATCACATTATCTTATTCTTGCATATAACACTGTGAAGGGACACTCCTCAGTTTGTGTATGGAATTTCGTCTTTTCGTGTTTGAAATCAGCATCAACAAACGTTGTTTAGGTGTGAAACTACGAAAGCATCTCCCTGAGTGCTGAGGCTCGCACACCTCCCAAGGCTTAAACCGCTCTCTACCCCTCCACTTACAGCCACTTGCACTTTCACTTGGGGTGGAAATGTTAGGTTCTGGGGTGCTATAATGCAATTGAGGAATGTCCCTTTTTTTAAATTGGCATAAAGAGTCAAGTTGTAGCTACATAGTTTTCTCAATTATTGTTTGTAGCCAAGGTATTTTAGGATTTGTATCTATACTTACATTTACAGCATTTAGCAGACGCTTTTATCCAAAGCGACTTACAATTAGTACATTTTTACATGGAGCAGATAGGGGTTAGGCATCTTGCTCAAGGATGCTTACAGGTAGGCCACCTCTGGGGATTGAACCCACAACCTTCCGGCTAGGAGTCCAACACCTAGACTAGGCTATCCTGCCCCCCTATACTTGTCTTCCTTGTGTGGCAGTACAAACTGAAACATTACTTTTTCAAAGAAATTAATTTCTAAAACAAGTACCCATACAAACACAATTGAGCTAAATAGACATTCTGAGATGCCAATGCCTGCAGGTAAGCATTTAAGGCTTATTGTTTGTTTTTTCTTCTCTTTCTAGCCAAGATTTGAGTGATTCTGTCCTGCCAATGCAGCCATCAGATGTTCTAGACATGCCAGTTGATCCCAATGAGCCCACATACTGCCTGTGCCATCAGGTTTCATATGGAGAGATGATTGGATGTGATAACCCTGATGTAGGTTTTTGTTTGTTGAAGTCATTTTAACAAGGAAGAATATATTAACGCTACATTCATAAACCTTTGTTAGCCAAGGTAAACCATTTACAGTAAAGTGGCAAGTGCTTCATGGACAAACTGACTTCAAACTGAATTTTACTGGGAATCTCTTAACCATTGTAATGATCGTCATTTCTTGTGTTATCAATATTTTATATGGAAGATTGTTTCTTTGATTCCTATTTAGAATTGTGAGATGTTAAAAACTAATGTACTTCATCTTTTACTTTTTAGTGTCCAATAGAGTGGTTTCACTTTGCATGTGTTGATCTTGCTACGAAGCCCAAGGGGAAATGGTAAGACTAGAACCTTCAGGAATTACATCCATAATGTTAATCGTGGTTTTGCTAATAAGATAAACATGGGAGTTGTCTGTCAAATGTTGTGGTAGATACTACTTTATGAATGGCCTTCTGAATTTTTGTGGTTTTCTCTTCCTTCTTGCAGGTTTTGTCCCAGATGCACCCAAGATAGGAAGAAAAAATAAGATTTTATATATATGAAAGTACTTTTATAGTGTATGTATTTTGTTGACGTAGTTCATAATAATATATATATATATATATATAGATATAGATATATATATATATATATATAGATATAGATATAGAGCTTTCTTATAGCTGTCCATAGAAATGGTGGGTGACATCAATTTTTCAAACTTTAATTTGAAGGAAATTGGGGTATAGCTCCTAATTTGGAACTTATTTTTTGGTCCTCGACTCTTTTTGTATTTCCAAGTGTCACCTAAACACTGGGCTCCAAATTCCCTGATTATGTCTTTTATAATACTTAAAATTTTATAAAGCTATTTTTAAATTTGCCTGCTGATAATTTACAATTCAAGACCTTAATCCTTACTTAGAAATTGGTGTTATAATTCATTGTCATGTCTGAATTTTATTTACTGTACCTACCTCCTTGGGGAATGCATAAGCACTGCACAAATGACTGCAATTGATACCTGTGTAACATTGATTTGCTTGAACCAAACAAGCAAAGAAATGTAATTCTGTAATATTCATTATGGATGTTTTGGTTACGGGTTGTGTTTTACGCTTTGCAAAAAATTGCAACATTTATGAATGTATTGTATTTGTACTGATCAGTCAATCAGTGTCTTATCAAATTAATGAGGTATTTACGCACTTTTAATTCCCCAAAAAAGAAGTTGTTACGGCAGGCTTGGTTTTATAATTTATCTTTTGAAATTGCCATAGAATATCACTTAAAAAGTATGAAAAATATATTTTATTATTAAACTATTGTGGACAAAATGTCTTTCCAAAGATATATTGTATTTCATGTCTTTATGGCCGTTATGTAAAATAATTTTCAGCATCTACGTGTCCGTTTACAACTGAATATTATTCATGTATAAAGTATATGTAAGCCACACGAAAAGAGCCAAAGTCTTTGTAGTTTGTAAATTTCAGAATTTTATATCAAATAAATATTGTGACTAACTTATGTATGGTTAATTTGTTACAGCTTATGGAAAAATGTGTCTGGCACTAAGCCAAATGACGATCTTAGAACCATTTTGTTAAAAAATAAATGATAATTTACCCCTAATTTCAGTCAGTAGTGGGGAAACTAGAAAAGTTTATTCTCCCTTTCAGTCAGCTCAGATTGTTAGGGAAGGATGAACAGATGCTGCTTTTCAACAGCACCCCCCTTTGATTTCACTGGGGGGCACAATGACGCCTGACTGCTGTTGATAGGGAAAAACATCCAAACACGCTTTAAAATCCATCATCAGACTCTTCATCCCAGCTGCACTCCTCTTTCACGTTTGGAGAAAATTCTACTTCCAGGTCATAAACGAAGTCCGGATCATCTTTATGTCTTTGATTTTGCTCAAAGAGTTTATCCATTTGGCCTTTCTTGCGAGATAGTTCTTCATCATCTAATTTATTGAGGTCTTCTTCAGGATCCACGTGGAATGAGGCAAGGCTACGCTCAAGACTATAACCCTGCATGTGATCCCGTAATACTATGTGAAGCCTCTCTAACTGGCTCAGGGGTACCTTCTCTAAGTATGCCTTGTGCCGAATGTGATTCTTCAGTCTTTCAGCAGCCACATGACAGTCTGCGGGAGGGAGAGTGTACAAAGTGAATCAATTTTCATTTGGCATTTGGTACCAACAGTTTAAAAGATTGACTGTGACAGGGGGTATCAATGCAAGTTATGATGAAACCATCCATTGTTTTCTATCAAAGATTATATAATTACACAGCCTCTGATAAAATGTCTTAGTGAAAATGAAATAGTTTAATGGCAATTTATACCAAATGCCTCAACTTTCTTCCTAGGGGCCAGATGCACTCCTGGACTGTGTACTCTTATTATTCCCAATGTCAAGAAAGTTGTTCTATTTTAATTTAGATTACTTTTTGATAGTATCCATTATCACATTATAAACACAACTCACTAATACATAAATGACTTTACGAAAGGTTGCACAAAATAGGAGAAATGTAATGCATTGAACTGTTAGAAATTACCCAATGTTTTTCAAACAACATTTTTATTTTATTTAACCTTGTTTTAACCAGGCAACTTTCTTTACTTAGGAATATTCGTATTTGTAAGACGGCAAGATAGCTTTAACGAGTAGGCTGTGGTTCAGTTTGTCGATTGGCTAAATAATATTATGTAGGCTAAGTAATTGCCATGCATTACCTGAAATTTTTGAAAAGCTCCGCACAGGTATAATTCTTTTGCGCATTTTTTTTGTTTCTTGATGTTCGTAAATCAAAATAATTGCCGGCGGGCTGAATTGCACTCCGCATCGCTTAGACACAACAGACATAACGTAATTGATTGTGTTACCAAGGACGGTTTATCTTATCAAGAGTACGTCTTTAGGACTTGGTTGTTTCGCATAGCTTTTACTTGAACTTCAACGGTACCTTAAACAGTGTTTATTATTATTAGCACATAAGACGTTATATATTGGTTAGAGAATTTCAAGGTCCCTTTGCCAGTTGTTCGTTGTTGTACACATCCATGGTTGTACTAAGGTCCCCGCTATGTTTGACTATATTTTGCCTAACGAATTTTAAAAGTTTATTCAAAAACCATAACGTTTACACACATACATTTGAGATTTTCATATCTATAGTCTTAATAGGTGCTGTTTATGTTGTATATTATTCGCTAAATTGTTGAAACGGTGACCATGTTTTCCACCTTTTGGTCTGGCATTATCATAGCTTCCATAAATATAAAGGGTCCTTAAAAATGATTTTCCGTAAACAATTCAGTTTGGTTGTTTTTAGCTTCAAGAAACCAACATTCAATCATTTGATATAGTTATTGTAATTATTTTTAAATGAATTTTGTATTCGTAGCTTCGTTATCTTATGTAATTTATCTTACTGCATGTCATTGTTGGACAAGAAAAGGTATGCTAGACCGGACACCTCATTTAGCCAAGCAAAACATTGTGCGGCTTTTGGGGCGTGTTCTCTGCTTCCTCATGCATTATGAGCTGGTCTTTCTGATTTAAAATGTAATTGATAGTGATTTTATATAAGTTATTACAATAGTCTAAATATTACATATACTAGCTATACTATACTATAATATTCTCTTGCATAATTTCTTTCTCAGATGAGAAGAATAATGTTTGTGGTGGTTGGCACCAGTGGATTGATTCAACAACAATATCAATGGAGATGAACAAACAGGGTTTCCATAGGTAATAAAAGTGAACTGAATATGATGCAGACAATGTTGAAGAGTTCACTCAAATTAATAACTAATAATTAATAACGCAATTACATTAATAAAGTGAAGCTAATTTAATGTGAAATATCTAGTATGCATTATTAAGCTAGGTACATAATCAGTACTTGGAATAGTATTAAATCAAGTAAAAAATACTAGTGGCTAATTTTAAACAGCCTTTTTAAGTGGATTTAGTAACCTGGTAACACTTATAGTAAAAAGATGTGAAAGCAACAAAGATTTCATTAAAGATTTAATTGTATGGTAGTTATCCCTCTCATCTGTAAAAACAAACAAAAAATAAACAAACATGTGCTTCACTGTCTAAGAATGTTGGCATTGGATATTTCCCTAAATGTACAAACAAATTATCAAAGTTTATACTCAGGAGGTGAGTACTTAAAGGGGTATTTTATAATATCTGGCCACTGGGAGGCAGAGTGATGCAGAGCAGGCTACAATTCTTCTTAAAAGTAGTAAATTATGGATTCTATGGTGAGTAGAGGCAACATACTAATATTTTATTTCAAATTTACTATGCATGTATACAATAAATATGGAAAAACTAAAAAATGAAAGGTTTTAAAATACTGTTAAGATTCTACTACTTCTTTAATGATTGAATACATTTTTGGTTAACTACTTCTTTAAATATAATGTAGTGAGAGAACTTGTTTTGTTATAGGGAGCTGGTAACCACTGTCCAGTTCAACTCTGATGTTCCTCATGACCTGAGAGTTTTGTTGGTATATAGATGGCCAAAAGGAGTTTATGTTGATCCATATCAACTTGCATCACTGAGGGATCACAGTGACTTTCAGGTAAAAATTTGACAAAATAGACAAATAAAATGATGAACCCAAAGTTGATGGGAGAAGCAGTACTGTATTTTGTAATTGAATGTTACAAAATAATTTGGAATATTTCTTCGTATTTACCTCTTTCAGATATTACTAGACTCAGCCATTGACTTGGAAGTACCTGCTCGCAAGGCTATGAAATTTGTAGCATTTGTGTATCCTACACTGGTTGAAAACAATCCAAGAGTCCAAAAAGCAACAATCCCGATACACGCCCGCTACCATGTAGCCACAGAGAAGCCCTCTGAGAAGTTTGTATTCGTCAATTTAGGACCCCCAGAGCTACTGCTGCGAACTGACATATGTAAGTTATTTTATTATCCAGTCTCTGCCTAACACGCATAATACTGTACATTATTGTTCTGCCACCAAAGTTTTACAGCACTGTGCGTCCCCGTTAAAGTGAGTGTTCTGTAGGAACCCTCATTTGCATCTCTCTGCCTTTCAGTGGCCAAATATTACACAGTACCTGTTTAAGAAAAGCACATCAAGAATAGATCTATAAGAATGACCTAGACATTAGTAGATAATAGTTGTTTAAACTGATTGATTAGCTGACTTGCTAGTCAACTTTAGAATGTAAGTAACTATAAACTCACTGTTTTGTGTGTGCTACAAAAACGAGTCTAGGCAATTGGGTTGTTTCCTTTTTTATATAAATTCCTTTCTCTTTAAGGTACACATCCCTACTACTTAGAACCTCATACTATTGTGGATGCCCCCTGCACAGCAGCCAACTCAACTATATGTTCATGGGTTACAGTCCAGCATCAGCAGGTTTCTCAATAAAACATATTAAACATTATAAATGGAACCAAGTGTCTTGTTAAGTGCTTCGACAGTTTATTATTGTTGTTGTAATTATAATGACATCTATTTCTGTCTTTTAGGGGCCAGGACATGTAAGTCTGCCAGTTCCAGTCGGCGATAGGTCTTTGGTGACAGCTGTATGCACCGGAACCCTTCTAGTCACAATGATATGCTGTGTGGCTCTCTCAAAAAACATCTGTAAACATGGGATTTTTTAAAAATAGTGACTTTGATGTGTATCTGTCTAAACAATGCAATGAATATAAGAAAATGTTATAAAAGTATATAACCTTTTATACCACATTTTCTGTTTTGGAGAAATTGGATTAAATTTAGGATGTGTATTTCATTATTGTAAACAGGGCTGTTGGAGGAGTTTTTAAGTTGGTGGTGCTGTAGTGGGAGGTGCATTTTTTTGCGCATGTCTGGGGGCGTTCTCCCGCGCACGTGGTCTATGTTAATGCGCGTGCAGTGCAAGTGACGCACATTTTGTCATCACAGTTACCTTGCATTGCCGTGCACCACGAGAACATTGTGTCGGCACGGACATTTGGCGCGTTGACTGTGCATGCAAGTTTTCAAGCGCTGGATCCAGGGTCAAGAGAAAAATAAATCTGTTCCCTATTTGGTAATTAACAAACGCTAATATGCAAAGTGACTTGGGTACAGAAATACATTTCATTAGTATGGCTCCCTGGGCTCGGAATAAAAGCATTATAAAATGAGAGATTCGTTTATGTCATGCTTCAGGAATCATAGCTGATTAGATCAGAAAGCATAGCGGATAAACGATATTTTGGTGTAAGCTATATTGACTGCTTGGTATTCGAGAGTAATAGCCTACTCCAAGTTGCAACCCCGTTCCACACAGCAGACAAAAACATACAAATAGCCAGGGGTGCCCTACCTTTTTTTTTGTTTGTTTGTTTTTTTTAAAGAAAATGAACTATAAATGTTCAAATATTGCATAGATTTCTAAAAATAAACAATGAAACCTCTACATGTACAGAGATTTGCACAAATGAACAATAGGCCTAAATATATGTTAAGGTTTTGTATAGATTTTTAAAAATTTAATATTTACATTTACAGCATTTAGCAGACGCTTTTATCCAAAGCGACTTACAATTACATGGTGCTATTACATAGAGCAGGTAGGGGTTAGGCATCTTGCTCAAGGATGCTTACAGGTAGGCCGACTCCGGGGCTCTAACCCACGACCTTCCGGCTGGGAGTCCAACACCCAGACCACTAGACTATCCTGCCCCCCTTAATAAACTTGAATGAACAATAAAATTGGAACCAAACGTGTACAAATATTAAAATGTATTTAATATATTATATAGTGGCCTGGCGCTCTACGGATAAAGAGATACTACTAGTCGTCAGCGAAGCAGGTGATGTAGGCTACTGGTCGATGTCGGGATGCTCTCCTCCTGGATTTGCTGGTCTTCCATATTCTTTTTAGAAGCCGGTGGGTTGAAAAAAAATCGTTTATGAGCCATTGTGAAAACTAGCTAACTGTAATGCAACAGTATGTTAGATAGCTACCTGACTTCCGTTGACCATGATCCATTAAATGTTCAGGTATGTTTCACTATGTTTATTTGTATTTGCATCTGGCAGTGCTGTGATGTCTACCCTTTCCCACAGGGGGTGCTGCAGCACCCTCAGCACCCTACTTCCCACGGCCCTGATTGTAAATAAAACATTTAACGTTATAATAAAATTCCTACCTCCTATTTATAATAAAAGCTACCTACATGTTGGTAGGGAAATGTTTTGCTCAAAGATAGTTCACCAGCTTGGATGGCAGGACATTCACTGACGTAGGGCAGAGGTGAGAAATTGAACTTAAATTTAATTTTAAAAAACATATATAATGTATCCAAGCAAACAGTCACACAGTATCTTATAAGTCCCTACATATTTACACTACTAACTAAGATACAATCACTGCTCACTCAGTATTGTTTTCTGTAGTATTCTATTCAGTTATTTGGACTACACTTCCTATAATCCTTTTCGAATTTATTCCAGCTACAAGTTCATGGGGTTTAAACTCGTTTTTAGTCTTTGTTATCCCAGTCACCAAAATGGTGATTTTACACTTCATATTACAAGCATGCAAATGGAAATTGACGGCCTTTAATTTGCGGTATAGACAGCAGACTACAGGCCCTATATGTCTGCTTCAGTTGGTACACGCAAGGGCTGGGTCAGTACAGTTCCGCTTCCCCTCGACAGACATACCGTAGCGGAATTATCTAGGGGCCGGGAAAAAAAAACGAAGAATAGTTCCATTGTAAATAGTTAAAAACACATTTTCTAAGTTATTTGTATGCACCGCAGACCATCCAGCCTCCACAACACGCAGATGATACGTGTGCGGATTTACAAGCGTTAATAAAGCGCCGGGAAATAGCATCCAAGTTCTATTCAAGTTTAACTGGTGTGGAGTCTCCGGTGAGTTGTGAGTCTTCGTCGTTAGCAAGCTAACGAAAGCTACTCACTAACATACAAGTGCTTAGTAACTTAAATCGTATTGTTTTATAACACCCCATTTACAAATTAATTTAATCAGGAACCCCATAGTTTCGGTACCTGCCCTAGTGGCTATAACCTTTCTCTCGCAGGGTTTACAAGCTAACACTATCATGCTATTGTTAGCATATGTAGCTCACTTGTTGGCCAAGTAACGGTACCGTTAGCCTGCTAGCCGCAAGTGTATTAGATTGTAATTTTTACATGCATTAAACTGAAACACGCACGAGAAGCTACACAGCAAAATGAAACATAATTCTTACGTTCTGACGATAATTCGAACAATGGACAGACCATTAAATGTTTTCCCAAAATGTATCCCATTTTGATGTATACCATGTTTATGAGCTAATACCAGTATTGGTTATGATGATTAGGTATTGATGACTTAAAACAAGCAGAAGTTCCAATGTTGTTGTGACTTGTAATATCCTGTTTTAGCTGCTGTCTACTGGTCTGACTGATGGATTGTTTATTTACATCAGTATTAAAATTCATGTAAATATCACTTGGCTCAATTCTATACATATCTCTTCTGATCTCTGTACAGCATCCTGTATTGAAGCCACAGCTTTTATCTCTTGCTGATGTGAACACTCTCTAGTTCCCTGCTGCTCTGTCACCCTGCTATTCTCCGTCATTGCACGTTGTGCTCTCCCGTGGTTCACAACAACCGGACACCATGTGTGATAATGGAGACCCTGAGGACAAACCCCCTGCACCCCCAGTCAGGATGAGCAGTACTATTTTCAGCACTGGCTCTGGAAAAGATTCCCTCTCAGCGAACCACAGCTCCAAACCCCTGCCCTCTGTCCCAGAGGAGAGGAAACCTCGTAACAAGATCATCTCAATCTTTTCTGGAGCTGAAAAAGGTTAGATTACGCACATATAGAAACTTCATAAACAAGTATTCATACTTTTTTTTTCATTGTGTTGTTGTGTAGTTACATGAGAAAACGCAAGCATATTATTTTCAGCTGGAAGAAGGAAAGATCGGGACAAAGAACGACCAGAGATCTCGCCACCTTCAGATTTTGAACACACTATCCATGTTGGGTTTGATGCTGTCACTGGGGAGTTCACTGTGAGTTTGACCTCTTGTGAACTGTTCTTTTTTTCATTATGTTGGCAAATAAAGTTATTTCACAGCACTTTTTCGATCTATGTCTTCCCCCTAACCCCGGTTGTATTAAATTATCAGACCCCACTGTTTTGTTTTCTCATCCAGTGCACTAGAAGTGTAATGAAATTTTTTAAAAAGACTACGTAGTAGTAGTAGTGAAATTTAAAACTGTATTGACAATTCTCCTCTCGTGGCCTTTCACACGCACGTTTGTCTCAAATCTGGCCTTCTATTAGACAAAGGAAGTCATGTGCGTACCTGAGCCAACCACTTAAACGTGGCTGTGAACACACAACAAATGAGTTGAACTGAGTCTGAGGCAGAAGTGAAGTGACTGCAATAACTGTTTTTCTTTAGGCTGTACCTTAAGTGTAGTATAAATTATTGCAGTGTATACAAAAAATCAAATAATGTCCAAATCTATTTCACATCCCTAATGTGCACAGGGTATGCCAGAGCAGTGGGCCCGACTCCTCCAGACTTCAAACATCACCATTTCTGAGCAGAAGAAGAACCCACAGGCGGTTCTTGATGTTCTTAAGTTTTACGACTCTACAGGCAACGGACGACAGAAGTACCTCAGTTTCTCCTCTTCTGGTGAGGCTATGTAATACTCTGGCAATGATGTGCACACATGCATGCCTTTTTATAAATGTGTAGCAGTTCACAGTTTGGTCAAGGTGTAATTTTTTGAGATGCATTATCTATTTTTTATTTTTTTTTATTTTTTTTGTCGTCGTTTACTTAGTCTTTCACTCCTAAACCTAATTATAGTAGTATGTTCTTGCTTAGATCATAAATTATTTCGGAGTTCAATGTGACCTCTAGGTATGTCAGGTGTTGTTTTTATATCTCTCTCCTATTCTTGTTTATCTTCAGAAAAAGATGCATTCACTCCCGGGCCACAGTCTGTAAGTATTACTAGACCCTTCATTGTCTTATGTTAAGTGTATCACGTGTCATCTTGACAACTTCTTCTTTCTCTCTGAACAAGCCTGTCAAAAAAGGCACTGAACCCACGTCGCCAATCAAGAACATTGACGACGACGATGACGACGAGACACCGCCGCCCATCGTGGCTCCACGGCCAGAACACACTAAAAGTGTGCGTAACCATGGCAACGCGAGGGTCACCCTTTTTAGATTCACAGCATTTTTATGCTAATTTGTTTGGGCTTGATTGTTGTTTTTGTGTCTTTGTTTTTAATAGGTATATACTCGCTCTGTAATTGACCCCATCCCCGCTCCAGTCCCATGTACAGATGGAGACGCTGCCTCCAGGGCTGTGGACAGGCAGAAGAAGAAGGGAAAGATGTCGGATGAAGAGATTATGGACAAACTTAGTAAATATAATCACTATTATTATTATTGTTGTTATTATTATACAACAAAGTTACATCTCCTGTTCTCTTTCTCTAGAACAGTCTTAATTGTGTGTTTGCACTATTGTTTGATGGCTAACAGGAACCATAGTCAGCATTGGAGATCCCAAAAAGAAGTACACAAGATATGAGAAAATTGGCCAGGGGTATGTAATGATTCATCCGTTGTTTGATGGATATTTATGTATCTTACAGAATGATGATGTACAGCGTGGTAGGGAATCGCCTGTATTTGTGTACTGTGTTAGACTGCTGTGTAGTATTTGGCTGTGATTTGATTCAATAGGAATGCAATGCCTACGTATAGCCTAATGTCTCTCTTCTCACAGGGCCTCGGGAACAGTATATACAGCCATAGATGTTGCCACAGGACAGGAGGTAAAGGGTCATTTACTAATGTGATGGCCCCAATCTGTATTAACAGATTATCGTGTTATAAGGGTTGTACAGCTGAGAATCCATATTTTCTAACATGATATTATAATGTTCCTAAAATCACTGTTCATTCTGTATTTCATAGGTCGCCATTAAACAGATCAACCTACAAAAGCAGCCCAAGAAAGAATTGATCATTAATGAGATTCTAGTAATGAAAGAACTGAAGAACCCCAATATTGTCAACTTTTTAGACAGGTAATGTTGAAAATCTCACGACTGCCTAAATATGTCTTTAAAAAAACAACAGTTAAACAGTTAATGGTTTCTGATTGCTACTCATTATTACTAATACTATTTGGCAAGGAGTATCTTACCCAGCCCGTGTGATTGACTGTTGTGTGGTCTCAGTTTTCTCATGGGGGAGGAGCTATTTGTGGTGATGGAGTACCTGGCTGGTGGCTCACTAACAGATGTGGTGACGGAGACCTGTATGGATGAGGCCCAGATAGCTGCTGTCTGCAGAGAGGTACATTATATATCCTGTATAGTGTCACGCTCAAGGCCCTGGTATACTTCTGTTGAATACGGCTAGGGTGTGCACACTACGCAACGAGAAAACGCCAGTATTCTCAATGCAACGCTCGGTAAAGTCCAAACAAGGGAAGAACAGCAAATGTTAGAGGAGGAAGGAGATGGGGATTTCTCATTCACTACTTGTCAAATTCTTTTGCTGATGCATTTGTTTCAGCATAGCTACACACCAAAGCCTCTCCATATGGGAAGCATGGAAAAAAGAACGTGCGACATAGTTCACCAATTGTAGACGAGGATGCATTGGGAGGGTCAGCTTTTAAAAGGGTTGCACACTATGGCCCAATACAGCGCTCGCACAGCAGTCAGACTGACAGCTGCTGGTTACCATAAGAGCTTAGTCGTCATCAGAAGTATACCGCGGCCTTCAGACCCTTGACACAAATCGAAAGTCTGATGGCAGCTTATCTAAATCTTGTGCAGCTTGAGTGTTGAAAACAAGGATGATTACAGATAGCTAATGGGACTGCTCAGCTTCAACAGTGTCTGTGCCGATTTCACTGATGTTTGACGGAAGCTGAACCTATCCACGTTAACGTTTCTATATCCTCCTAAGAACCATTCCAATCATTTTTAAGTTCCAGTGGCTATGCAGTGCAACAGTAGCAAAAGTGGTGGTGTTTAGTCACTAAGACCTCCTCCGCAGTCTCTTCCCATTTCCTGCACTGTACTGTCGTGTTTAACCCAACACTATCAAAGGGACTCACCATCATTTGACCTTTTCACAGCAATCTCACATAGTTTTCTCTTTCTGTAGTGTTTACAAGCACTGGAGTTCCTGCATGCAAATCAGGTCATCCACAGAGACATCAAAAGTGACAACGTCTTACTGGGGATGGATGGCTCCGTGAAGCTGAGTAAGTGCTGCTCTTCTCTGACTGCTCTTCTCGTGAGCAGTCGGAGGCTAATTCGCACAACGTTGAGCCACAGTCCCGCCCAGTAATAATTCCCTGTATTATAACTTGGCAGTAGCCCTAACCTCCTCTCTATCTCTTTGTCAGCCGATTTTGGCTTCTGTGCCCAGATCACCCCCGAGCAGAGCAAACGCAGCACTATGGTGGGGACTCCTTATTGGATGGCTCCTGAGGTGGTGACCCGGAAAGCCTACGGGCCTAAAGTAGACATTTGGTCTCTGGGTATTATGGCTATTGAGATGGTTGAAGGAGAGCCTCCATATCTGAATGAAAACCCACTACGAGTAAGTAAAGAGGACCATGATTGTTTGTTTAAAGCCTACCTGTTGTTTTATTGGTACTGTTCTGAGGATATGGCACCTTTTTAAACAGTGATAGAATTTTTGTTATTTGTTTTACTGTTTAACCTTACCCAAAAGAAATATACAAAGAGCATTTCATAGCCAGATGAAGTATAGTTTCAATGGTCTGGATATGTGTAAATGCAAACATTTTAATGCTATCTGTTTGACTTTATTAGGTAAATCTGCTTGTTAACCCAAATATCGTACCAGCTACAATCTTGTGGCAGGAACTCTATGCATAAACGTATGCAGACAGGAGGTTCAAACAATCGAATGGGGGAGAAATGTGATCTAAGTGACTTTGACTGTAGAAATATTGTTGGTGCCAGACAGGGTGGTTTGAGAATGTCAGATCCTGCTGATCTCCTGGGATTTTCTCGACGAAAAACAAAACCATCCAGTTCTGTGGGTGGAACACCTTTTTAATGAGAGAGGTTAGAGGAGAATGGCCTGACTGGTTCAAGCTGACAGTAACTCAAATTACAGTGGTATGCAGAAGAGCCTCTCTGAACGCATAAAAGGTCCAACCTTGAAGTGCAGCAGAGGACCACATCAGGTTCCACTCCTCCAGTGGCCACTCTATCAGGTGAAAGGTGGACCTAATAAAGTAAAAGAAGAATAATTCTTTGGATTACTCTTGAGAATTGATCAGTGAGAGTGGTACCATTTATGAAGCTAGTTATTAAATGATTGCCAGAGTCACAGTTCTCTCAATAAGATCTTTGTCTCTATTTTTAGGCACTATATCTCATTGCCACCAATGGCACCCCTGAGCTTCAGAACCCTGAGAAGTTATCTCCAGTTTTCAGAGACTTCCTTAACCGTTGCCTGGAAATGGATGTAGAAAAAAGAGGTGGAGGCAAAGAGCTATTGGAGGTAAGAACCAGTCAAAAGTAATTAACTTGAATGGGAAAGTGTGTCCAAACTTTTGACTGGTACTGTATATCCTTGATCTCTGTTCCCCTCTCTGATTGCATCTATTTATTCTGTTCAGCATCGTTTCCTGAAGATGGCAAAGCCCCTATCCAGTCTCACACCTCTCATCCTGGCAGCCAAGGAGGCTATGAAGGGCAATCGTTAGTCGAGCAACCCAGCTGCCCTGCCTTCCCATGCTGTGCACAGATCAGTGCCAACTAGTAGGTTATGTGCCAGACAATAGGCAAGAGAGTGTCTCCCTCCCACTTTCTCTGCACCAGCCTTATCAGCCCTGACAAACCTCACTGTGAAGACCAAAAATCTAGAACACACCCCACCGCTGTCCATATGAACTCGATTTTCACTCAGATGTCAGAAGACAAGTCAAATTAAAGTGCTAATTTTCTGAGTCGGGCTTAGTTATTTTGTCCAACGAAACTTCTTGGTGACAAATTAGGGCTAGGCTTGTATTTAACTTTGAATGAAGAAGATGCCTAGTTCTATTTAGTATTTTTATTATATTTTTTAAATCGACTGCCTTAAACAAATGCAACCTGTTGCCTAATGTATTGATTGTGTAAATGTTTCTTTTCCCACTATTTTTACTACCTTTGTAATTCTCAGCTTGTCGGTGTCTTAGTCATTTTGATACTTGAATTTCATATTTGTCCCCTTTTTTATCGTTATATCCTTGGTCTAATTCAATGGAAACTTGTTATTCCCATCATGACCCACGTTTTATTCTCCTGTCTTTTCTTGGAAATGCATTTCCATTATGAACACGATGTCAGGTGATTGTGATAATGACGTTAAAGATTTGCCATGTATTATTAGCCTATTGGTAGCAGAGGGGGTACCTTACAGGAAAATGTAATGTTTGATTGACAGGGTTTATTCTTTCTTCTCTGTTCTTATTAAAAATTGTTATTGTATGTTGAAATCTGTTATTTGTGTTACTCTAGGCCGTAGCTAAACAAATGCGCTTTTTCTAATGTGTATATTGTGTACTTTAAAACTAGTTGGAAAAACAGTGACCATATAATGCTGGTTTGCTGTCAAAGGCTGTAGGGAATGACATTGTATATTGACTGTTTCTTAATTTTTCTGGGCAACTAACAATCTTGTCTTCGCATTCAAATAAATGCAACTGTTTTTGCATTTGTGACAAGGGTTGTAAAAATGACAGATTCTCTATTAACTGTATGTGTACAATTTGACTATAATCTGCATTTAGGCTTTCAAAACCAATTGGTCAAATACATGTCCATGTGATGCTGGATTAAACATAATTTTAGAATTAGAAAATTACATTCTGGTGAGTTGGGTGGTAGCTTTGTGTTCATCTTTCAATAGGCCTTAATCAATGGCTAGAATGCCTGCATTGAGATACTATATTTGTAGCTATTGGTGAAAACACATTCATAAAGTAAATCCCAGCCACGTCTGATTGCACTACAACATAATTACATAAATAGACTTAATCCTGTTTGTCAATCGATCTTACTGTTTCTCAGTGAGCTTTTTAAAGCAACAGGCTGATCTAATTTAGAAGCTTATATGGCATGGTCTCTACTTTTTCCACATGATGGCGATGTTTTCACTTCTTTCACAAATGAAGGAAGTAGTTGTTTGCGACCAGGAAGTACAAAATAATTAGGAAAGTGAAGTCTGGAAAGAGTTGACCACATGATATTTATGCTGAGGAATCACAGCAGTTCTAAAAGTAAAAGGTTTGTGTTTTAGCCGACGTGTCAATGGCAGAGCACTTGAAAGACAGGGAAGCGTATCAAAGATTAAACTATATATTTCAGGTATGAAATTAATGGCGTTATTCAGTGTGATACTCTCAGCAATACATACATCAAGAAGGTTGTTTGTAATAACATCTTTCTCTCCACAGGCTGCGCATAATATTTTATCCAACAACCCACAGAATGTGGAGCTGGCTCGTTTCTACTGTTTTACTCAGAAGACTATTGCAAAACGTCTCGTTTTAAGACAGTAAGCTTGTTAAATGAAACGTACTCATCAGAATGCATTGTGTGTATTATTTTTTGCTTATATTACGTTTGGTTTTGACTGGACTTACAGCATTGTAAATATACAGACATTGAGTTGGACTGTACTTGAGTTTTCAGTCTCTGTTTATCCTCTGTTATATTGCAGAGACCCATCAGTAAAGAGATCAATATGCAAGAAGTGTTTCTCACTGCTCATCCCTGGTGTAACTGCTACAACAAGACAGAGGAGGAAAAGTAGGTAAACCTGCCAATCAATATCATTGATTACTGACCTAATGTCTTCTCAGTTTATTGAAAATGTACATTTTTTTTTTCCTTGGGGTCACAAGGAAGAAATCGCAAGACTCGGTTCACTGTTATGAGGTGTCTCAGCTGTGGACAGACCAAGACATTTCTTAATAATCCAGAGCATCGTCTCTGGTTAGACCAGCCAGAAGCCCAGCTGGAAAACCAGATGAAGTCAGGTGAAAACAAAATATCAGTTCTAATGTTTAAAGTTCACAAAGACATTGGATTAAAGTCACCAAATGGAAAGTGGATGTTTCTCTTCTGAATCTTCTGATCAAACAGTTATCCAGTCAGGTATCCAGTTATGCACTAGCCACACATTATGTTAATGAACAAAACAAGATTTTCTAATTGAATCTTTTCACAGATGCCATAGCAGGAGAAACCTGGGCTGAAGCTATTAAAATGTTAAGATGGACCTCTTTTGAATTTAGCTGTGCCAATGAACAAGCATTAGCTATTAGTAAGCTGTTTGCTAATTTAGCACACATAAGTCTTTATGGGTTGAAGATAAAGGTGTTCAATATAAATTAGATTATTAGACTTTGACGCCTCCTTTATCATTGGAGTATGTAGTTTAACAAGACCATCCTAATTTTGGAAGCTCCATGATTTGTTCCACTCTGCATAGCATCGGAGACATTATAGAAAAGACAGGCCACTTCAAGAATTCTGAATAGAACTGTATGGGAGAAGTCCGTAACGCCAAAGATGGAGGTTGGATGCACATACCCCCCCCCCCCAAAAAGAGCCAATCGTCTGCTGATCAGGAAACCTATTAAGCCAATCGTGTGGTTACACTGATCTTGCGCATGCGTAGTAGAAGCATAACTTGTGCAAATAAAAGCTTTTAAACCTTTATTTTGGGACAAAGTCGCCAAACCTTTGAACCGTTTTTTAATCAGTTTTGACTGGTGATTCTATACATGCAGTTTTTATGTCCCGGTGACCATTTAAAAGTGCAGTTGTGGCTCTCTCCCCATTCATTTAGATAGGGGCCTGGTCTTATTGGCCTGAAATGACTGCCCGTGGGCATTACCAAAATGCCTGCTAAGTGGCCAGACTTGCCTATAAGGACTTTGTCTGTAAGGACTTTGATAGCAGTCCGTAAACTGTAAATTGAAAGCTGTTTGTCAGAGGTGGTGTCAATCAAATAATTAGTAGTTGAATGGATTTGATTCAGCCAGTTAGAACAAGACCCACATGGGGATGATTTTCTGAATACAGGCACCTAATTGCTGTCATCACCAACTGAACTACCCACCTGGATGCTGATTGGGCAACGGATCTAATGTGCAAGAAGAAGCCAATCGTAAAGGCAGAGTTTGTTAAATCAGGATGAGCCTAAATTCAGCCTGAGAAGTAGTCTAATAGGCCACCTATCTCTTTACAGTTCCTTGTTAAACATTCTATTTTTTTTTTATTCCACAGATCCATGTCTTTCTTCTAAAGTACCACGGAAGGACCCAAAAGGTGAAGAATCTTCTAAATCTAGTGCGGGTACTTCAAACAAATAGAAATTTGCTCCAAAACCTTTTTTCTTTTTTTGCTGTCCTTTCAG
Organism: Percopsis transmontana; assembly: GCA_025447815.1. Classification (NCBI taxonomy): domain Eukaryota; kingdom Metazoa; phylum Chordata; class Actinopteri; order Percopsiformes; family Percopsidae; genus Percopsis; species Percopsis transmontana. The sequence goes on along the minus strand of JAOEHI010047199.1, from coordinate 3,673 downwards.
CTTTTTCCAATGCTGTTTCATTGTTAATGATGTGAGACTGCAATTTGGGCATTTGAAGTTTTCCCCAGCTCACATTCACCCAGAACTATTTTACTTTCACACCAGAAAAATTTTTTACCATTTAATTTGTATTTTTTATTTTTATGTGACACATTTACTTTTTCTTCTGTTCTCCTTGGTCGGCTGGGGTACTCCCCTTTGGCACCCTGAAACGAGGTTTCTGAGAGTATAGCAGGTTCTTGGAGAAAATCCTTGGAATATGGCCCATGTACAAAAAAAGGGCCAGGAGCATTCCTGTGAAAACAGTATTTATTTGACCAATATGTTTACATGTAAATGACATGAGTTGGTTCAGTACAACAGTAGTCCCACTGATTTGATTTACTTCACCTGTAAGGGGTCCAAGCCAGTAGACTACTGCATACTGTGTGAAAGTGAATCCAGGACAGTAGAAGGTAAGGCCATATGCCAGAGATGGATTCACATAAGCTGAGGTATAGCTGCTGGCTGTAGGTGAGAAGCAATATGTTTCAATATGTTCAATTGTTGATATGGCAGTTAGTTTTTTTTTTTTTATATAAATAATAACTTTTGGGGTTTGAAGAAGATTAAAGAAATTTGAATGAAATTTGGTTGCTGTTTCTCTGATTACTTAAATGTAATGTTTCCATTTCCATTGTGGAAGGAAAACTCCTTTTGCATTGCATTGTGTAACTAAGATTAAATAAAAATGTGAGCAGTGTAACGAGTTTGAATTCCTGGGAGTCTCTGGGGAAGTGTTTTTTTTTTTTTTTAAACCTTGTTTTATTAATATCCATATTTCTTATTTTTACAATGATGTTCATGATTTAAATATTTTACACTATTAAAAAGGTTCAGTTTGAACCTCTACTTTGAAGATTTTGTGGCTCCAAAAGTGAAAGGGGTTGGAAGCTTACCTGCGTAGGACAGGAAGGTGAGCAGGCTTGCAATAAGGGGCACTCGGATCAATGCAGATCTGCGTTGAAGGCTCAGATAGAGCAGGTGAAAGACCAGTGCGCACACACTCTCAGTGAAGTAGC
>JAOEHI010047188.1:0-20656 GCA_025447815.1 Percopsis transmontana | reverse complement strand
GAGAGAGAGAGAGAGAGAGAGAGAGAGAGAGAGAGAGAGAGAGAGAGAGAGAGAGAGAGAGAGAGAGAGAGAGAAACGAAAGCAAGGTACAAAGAGCTATTCTCAGAAAGACAGACTTTTCTCTTATGTGTGCGTGAGAGCAAAAAGTGGGTGGCGACATGCAGGTCAGATTCCAATAACTCAATCAGATTTCACCTGTTTACAGCTCAGAGTCAGTCAGCGGAGAAACAAAGACTTAAGAGAGGACAGGGGAGCAAGATGGAGAGAAAAATAAAAAAGGAGAGGGGTACCATCTCAGCCCAGTTACTCAGACAGTTCAGATAGGCAAATTGGCAGATTGAGTTGAGTCATTCGTGTTAAATTCACTGGAACATTTTCCATGACTCACACTTTAATTATATTCCCGAAATGCCCCCAAAAGATCTGGCCTGAGTCAGGGTAAATCTTTCGTAAATTCTAATTAATAGTAGGTAAATTCTACAACAAAGTACATCGATATGTGGTATGGTGACAAATATGCACACATAATATCCATCTGTTACACAAGAATAACGAAATCATGTTTACTAATGAGTGAGTGAATTGGATGATGAAGTTTATAGCCTTTATTATAGAGGTTATAGCCTGTGTTATCTGTGTGCAATGCTATGCTAAGCACATGCTAAGTTAGTGGGACTGTTGTCTCTACCCATTTTTATACATTTGTAGAGGTCTTGTATGGGCAATGGATCTATTACCATTTAATATTGATGTCACAGACTACGCAGGAAACTATGGACTTCATCCGAAACATTAGAAACAAATTAAAAAAGCTATTGATACTCATTAACTGCGTACAGGCTGTGAGGAGTGAGTAATTTAAACACCAGCTGTTTTTGAGTTAAGTATTTATTTAATTGTCATCAAAGCAGCAAGATAAGGTGGCCCACATTACTATTCAGTGTAATCGCAGAGGAGGAATGACAAGACCTCATTTCATACGATGAATTTACGATTAAAATGAAGTCATCATTATGTTGAATTATGAGTATAGGCCATGAAGTCAAATCAACAGCTTCTCTTCTACATGATTCAAATGTGGGAAAGACAGTTGTTAGGCATTGGCCTTGACAGCTGGACACGTACAGAAAAAACACATGCACACACTGCAGCACGATAGATAGTCTAGCATTCCCACACTGAAACTCAACAGCTGAGGTACCGCATATCTGCTGCTCATAACTACAACCATACTGCACTCATTTAATCTATTTAGAGACAGAGGAAAACACATGAACCCAAACAGGCATGCACATGTGTTTGTGAGAGATGTAGGCTAATACTTATGTGTGAAAGGCTCATACGGGAATACAGGCTAATTTAGACCTGGACCTCATCATAACTTTGGTGATAGTTTTTGACCAGAATCTAATTGAACAATTCAGGTTATATTTCCAGTGATCTCCGCTGTCCAGATTACAAAATTTTAATGGAAACAAATGGTGCCATTGAAAATACACTAACTCAACACTAAGACTAGAATGAACACATGTGAAAACAGGTGCTTGACCCTTTAAGAAAGACTTGCTATGAATACGCTGATCCTGTGGAGGAACTTTTCATGATAGTAGGCCTACTTTTCCTCTCCTTCAACTATTCAGTCCTCCAAAGAGGAGCCAAAAAAACAAAAACATGAATCTCTCTGTAGCGATAGGTTTCTATTTCATCTCCGAAAGGAGGGCCTGGCTGCTTGTAAAGACTCTTCCACTCAGCCAGGCAAAGAGTGATGACAGCCTCTCTCCCCCTCTACCAAAATCAAATCACTAGCAGACCACTGTTTTTCACAAGTTTAGCTTAATCTCTCCGATGCCACCTTACCATCTGTTTATTTAACCCCCCCTTACACTCAACCACCCCCCCTCTCCCTCTCTCTCTCTCTCTCTATAATTTCCCATCCACCAGTTGCTCTGTTATCATAAATGAAAGCATGCGTAGTATGAAACTCCAAAACAACACCAAAGTGTCCAACAGGCGACGAGGCTGCCTATTCCGGTTAGAGGCGGTTATGTTACGTGAGCTGCCGTGCATTGTGCCGTATAGTGGATCGTTGTTTTGCTGCAGACCTCTGTGGTTGTTCTGTTCTAATAGAGAAGGGCTGTGCAGTGACTCACTGGTCAGCCCACAACAATCAGGGTCAGGGAGAAGGCACTCACACACAGGCCGCATAAAAGGACACAAACAAGCGGAAGACAGAGAAGAGAAGACAGAATAAAAAACATGAGAGACTGTCTGCGTCCCAGCACACATGCTTCTTTGTGCCATCTCCTACCCAGCTGTCTTGTCTCGCTTCCTGTCCAATTATGGCACTGAAACAGCCAACACCAGAGGACATGGTGGGCCGACGCGATGCTTCCGAAACCTGAAGCGCATTCCAGTTATTTCACCTCCTTAGCAAGCTTTCTGACAAAGCCTTTGGAAATGTAACATTTGAAGCAGTGTAGTCTGAAGCAGCATACTGACTATCTCCTGTATTTTTGAGACAAAATACAGGCGTGGGAACAAGCCTGCTGCTAAGCAACCTTGCTAACCATGCCTGGCAACCACTGTAACAATGAACAGTTTCCTGGGAATCTTCTCGTCAACTCAATCAACGATACAGTGAGTGGGGACCCCCCCCCCCCACCCCCCGACACACACACCCCCAGAAGCAAGGTCTTAGGTGGGGGGTCCAGGGGGTTTCCAGAACAACATACACTCTTGGCTCAGTGGGGAGTTCACCCAGGCTTGCTCCTATGCAAGCCAGCCTCAGTCACACTCCAAGCATTTAACATCTACTTGGTCTCTTAGCTATTTAGATCCATCATGTTTAGTGCTTTTGTTGGCATAATAAGTCAGCTTCAAATAAAAAGTGTGTGACTATATAGGAATGAGGCACTAGCAGCATATGTACGGAACACTACCTAACTAAGTGTACACCATTACAGTGTAAACTGTTGTGTGTGCACTTGAAAATGACACAGGATCCCTTTTTTAAGTGTACAAGTACAAGTATAAACATGCCCAGTAAGTCACAATAAGACTCACTTTTGTTAGTGGGTGTTATGTAACTATCATATAAACAGACTAGCAGCTCTGTAGATTCACTGTTTAACACATGGTGGCTTGAGCTTCACTAACCCAGCCAAAGCCCTGATTTAGCAAGAAGTAAAACCGGTTTAATTCTTATCTCTAGGTCAGAAGTGTGACTAATCCTTCACAATGTGCATGCTACAAAAACACAAGGAGCTACTGCAAGGGTTTCCTGGGTTTGAAGCCCAATAAATAAACCCAGCGAAGCAACTACTTTCATATTTAGGTGAAACTCTTATTCTGAGAGCCAATAATCCGGACAAAAAGACTACTGACACTTGTATGATCATATTGGAGAAAAAGGTGAAGCAAGGGAAGAGAAATAACAGCTAAAAGGGAGAGGGCAGACGAGATTATTTCTCTCTAAAAAAAATAAAATCTACAGCAGTCTATAGCAGGGACTGATAAATTACACATAGCATAAGCCAAATACATTGGCGTGTGCAACAACCTTAGAAACTCTGTACAATATAGAGGAATGGGTCAAAGGTCACCGAATACTCACATCGACTCTGCACCGAGGATCATGGTCACCTTTTCATTGGAGTGGTTGCTACGGAAACTGAGGAGAAAGAGATGGCTTCCGCCGGGCTGCCGCGAGATGAGCATGCTGGCGGTGGTTCGGCCTGGTGACAGGCAGAGATCTTCGGGCTGGCAGGGTCCGACACTGATCTGGTTCCTCAGGGCGTAGTCTATCACAGTGTAGCTGTCCTCGCTGGGAGGGAGAGTTCCAGAAAGTATGTTTAGGCCAATATCATGTACAACTGGATAGAATGAGCTAAATTAGTATTCCTTGACTTATTATAACTCAAGGAATGTTAATTTATTAAACTGACAGAACTGAAGCTTTGAAAAAAAATGTAAAGGGATAAAAGTAAAGAAAATATAGGGAAAACCTTTGCCAATAGTGTGGATGTGTGACTCGATAACACAAATTAAGAAAAAAAAAAATAAGAGAAAAATGAATTTGGAACAGAAAGTAAAATAATGAGTCAATCCTGAACGGTCTACAGCATCTTAAACAAAGCCATATGTTCCCCTCTGGTCCTTATAAAATGCCTACATTTCCCATGAGCAGCAGGGCTTCATCACAACCCTGCTCCAAGAGTTCTGGCTGCTAGCTGGGAGACATCTGGAATGCATTGAGTTCCAGATGTACCTTACTGTACCAGAATAATGTGTTTCCATAAAGGTCCCCATTCCATGAGATGAACCACTGCAGTGTTATGTCATCCAGGAGTCTACAAGAGCAGCTCGCTCGAGCAGCTATCTTCTTAGCCACGGATGACAATGAAAAATTACAATTAAATATTTAGATCATTTAGCAGACGCTTTTATCCAAAGCGACTTACAATTACATGCTGCCATTACATGGAGCGGATAGGGGTTAGGCATCTTCCTCAGGGATGCTTACAGGTAGGCCAACTCTGCGGCTCGAACCCACAACCGTCCGGCTGGACCACTAGACTATCCTGCCCCCCCCCCCAAACATGGGGGGTGAAAGAATGAAGAAGTTAAAAAATGTGGAATTTACCCAAATTCACCGTAATATAAACCATTTTGACAGACAGGGTGGACTAACCGGGCGTTCTATGTTTATATTATAGTTCACTGCACTGGAGCTCTGGGTGCGTGGCCGCATTGTGAAAACATTTTATAATCCTCACCATCAGCCAGCTCCACACCAATATCGGTGAGATTTTCCGCTGTTCTTTTATAGCATGAATAAGTAGACATTGTACTGTAGTCAACAGCTATAGGGAGAAGTCAAACACCACACACACACACACACAAAGATCGCATGCACACCGGCTGTGGAATCCCATCATGGTTGGGAGGTTCACAAAAGTAAGTCCCCACCTATCAAAGGAAACTGTTAGAAGAGACAATGTGAAGAAAAGCTGGGGAAAAGGGGTTTTAAAGAAAATAAAGAATGAGCAGCGAGAGAGACAAGGGAGTGGAAATAATTTGACAGATTTAGAGAGATAAAGAGACAACATATAGAAGGAGAGCCCCGTGCTCTAAAGCTGTACTTAACTGGAACCTCATGCTGCTGTCTGCAGTGGATTTCTTCCAAGCTACAATGAGACCATTTTCTCAGGTTTGATTAATTTGGTTATAAAATATTCCTACTGACTTTTACTTCATGCTCAGTAAGAAGCTTCCACAAATGTAAAAGATAGATAAATAAAATAAAAAGCTTTTGGTTTCATCTGTTGAATATCATTACCAATGTTTTATCTTTGTTATTGACTAACAAACCCTGCTCCACTCACTTACAGTACAGCCCTACAGTAACACTCAAGTTCCTCATAGCCCTATGTGAAAACGTCTGGAAGTCCACACAGTATTCATGACACTGGAATGGGCTGGCTGGAGATTCCAAAGGGCTGTGGGGTGGGTAAAGCTGGTTGGGGGCATCTGTATTATCTCACAAAGATTGAACTGTACATGTTTGATAGCAACGATAGGAGAAACGCGTGAGGGAGGTGTTAAAAATACAAAAGGATAACACAATAGCTAGCAATAGCTGGGATGCAGTTCAGCAATGTAGCTACTCTCAACACTGCTTAAAAGACAAAAAGAATCTGGGAGTCCACTGCAGGCACGAATGCAAAGAGCACACAAACATACAGTACTGTACTGTAGCTCATTAGTGCACAATGTCCTACAATGTGCTAGCTCAGAATAATGAGGACATTAGGCTACCAAGTCAAATAAACAGAAGTAACCAGAAGTAGACGAAGGAGAGTGTGGGACAAACTCCACACTAAACACAAACGCGCACACACGTGCACACACACACACGCACACAATACCGGATATATATTAAGGCACAGTCATAAACAGACGGACACAAAGAGAGAGACGAGGAAAGTGGGAAATGGAAACCGTAACCTCAACAATAACAGTAGTTCGATGAGGCCCAGCATCACAGAGGGAAAATGGGGGAAGTGGAGATGAGAGAGGAGCCAGCCGGTGTTACGCAAGTGTTCCTTTGAGCCGGAGTACAGCAGCACTGTCTCTCTGTACAGTACTAACACACCATAGTGCACTCAGAAAGGACATGGGGATATTTCCTACAGCTTCAGGGTGGGCACTGTAGTTTTAACCTTTGCACATTCTTGGTAATTTTCAGTAGCTGACGAAAGAAGGACATTTCTTTCACAGGCCTTACATCAATTGTGCAGTGTTTCCCTGAATAAGAGAATTTTAAAGAGGTAGTGTATTAAAAGGCAAATTCCTCCATTACCATATAGCCCATCTAGCACTTCCACATTTTGTGCCCCGACTGTTTATGTTTAAAACACGACTGACGACTAAAGTATGGGCGACTGCAGGCGGAGGAGTAGCACTCACCACACAGGTGAGTTCACATATAAAAAGAAACAAAAAAATAAAAGCAAACAATTGGACATGCCCCATAGACGGATGACTGTTACAAGGACATGTCTTTCCACTGCTCTGCCTCTAGTGGGCAATAATAATACACACTACCCCTTTAATAGTTCAGATAACGCTATTTAACATTTCAGATACATGCCCTAAAAGTGTAAAAGAAAACTGAGATTAGAGAGGATTAGAGAGTTTAGACAAACGGTAACACTAACGCACCAGAAACAGCTCTTATGCCCTTATGAATATACTGTATATCTACTGTGTGACCTGGCAGTAACAGGCTGGCCTTGTGTACGACTGGTGTGTTTTTGTATAGTTGAGTAGCGTGCCACAGCAGGGCTTCTGTGTCTCCACAGAACAAACCAATATTATATCAGCTTCCCTTCTCCCGCACGCACTCTCCCTCCAAGGTCCCTCTTCCAAAACACAGGCGTAAAACCACACGGTGCTGGAGTCTGCCGTTCCAGATCGGATTCCCAGAATTTAAAAAAATAAATGTCACACGGAATGATTTTTATGATTCGGAGGAATTTGCAGCAGCGAGTGGTGGGACAATCAGTTCCAGGCAGAGGGTGTTGGAGGGAACGGAAAATGTGTTATTTTTTTTGTTAATAGTGAAAGTAGATGCAAACTTGGGTGTGCACGCCCACCCAAACCATTTGCACCCAAATGCAAACCATATCTTTTCAGGGAAGTCCAGCACATAGTTTTTTATAATGCCAGTAATTATTGGAAATGGCTGACATTGAGCAATGCTGTAAATGTAATGACACAAAACTCTACATCAGAGTGAAGATGCAGACACAAGCTCGTACTCAAGATGGAGCATGTTCAGGAAGTCTTTAATTGTTAGGTCTACGTCTGCACCTGTTCAGAATAACACACCTGTGCTTGAGGTTTAAGTGTGGAGGATTACCAATCTGCAATCCTGGCACCCCATCTACAGTAAAACATTTCAGTGTAGAGTTAAAAAAAACAGAGCCACCTAAAACTGTAAAAATATCCCAGGATGTGGTCATATTTACTTGTTTTAATGATAGATTCAACTGTAATAAATCTACCTTCTTTGCGCATGTCCTGGGTTATTTTAACAACATTGATAATAAATTAAGTTTATCAGTTTCTGGTCTCACACGATCGCTACAATTGGGAGAGAAGGGAAAATAGGTCTAGTTCGAAATTGGCTGGAATTCCGTTTTACTAAATTGATTCAGTATGTTGTAAAAAGGATGCCTTTGTCATTTAATTTGAATTTTCTTCAATTTCGTTTCCTTTGTCTCCCTAACCAAAAAGAGCCATACACAATCCCAAGTCACAGAACAAGTCAAAACAAGTGTAAATGACTCAAAAATGCGCACACAGTGCATTTGCTAGAGTACTTGGTTCCCACACACACATTTGAGCATACAGTACGTAGGGTTAACCTTCACAATCTCTCTGTCTTAATCTTTATACCATCTTTCTTATAAACAAACATCAAAGTCAGCCAGCAACACCGATTTTTTTACCTAAGTCTATTTATATCTGTAGCGGCACTGGAGCTGTTGATGTAACCACGTTGAAGCAGTAACTTTGCAACACTTGGGCACAGAACATTTCCGTCACTCACTGCCAACATCTGTCCACAGTACAGAAATCATCCAGCTCCATTACAGAAAAAAAAAATCGAGCTGGATCCGGAAGTCCAAATTTGGACATGCTGACATTCAACTTCTGAGGTCTATTATCAAGACTACAAGTGGAGAGGCTTTAATGAATGAGCAGCGGGCTGACTCATTACTGAATGACCTCAAATCAGTGATAAATAGCAGCGAAACAGACACGTATTTATGTGAAGAGGTTTGAGATTGCAGCTTTAAATCAGCATTAGCGGGGCTGGATGGGGAAGAGACCCACCTCTTTTTCCTGGTAACAATCAGGACATCATTGAAGAGGAAGAAATAGACGTGTTGCCGTGACATCCGCTTCAGAAAAATGCCATTCTCCTCCACAAAGGCCATCAGTTCTCCTCTCTTTACCATCCACCTGGAGGATGACACCAGCGGGAAGGGCTATGGACCCGAGGAGGGGAGCGAAGAGGGGGAAGGAAGAGGGGGAGGGAAGAGGGGGAGGGAAGAAGGGAGGCGGGGGCAATAAAGCAATTTGTAAAAAGTTCAACATAACTAATTTTCGGTCAGAAAATGCTGACACAATAGTATAATCTGCATCTGACAAAACTGAGCCAACTAGTTGATAACATTCAATAACTACTACTCAGTAGTAGCAGCTATATTGCTCTTGTATATTTTCTTTATAACCGAGTATATTTTGTACTGTACATCTCTCTATATTAATCATGTAGCAAGCCGAGCCAAAAGTCAGGAATAAGGGCTAATCCAGATGTTTTTAGATTGATCTGTACCGGCTAGAATAAACAGAATCAAATGCTTGGGTTGTAAATGTAACACTTTTTAATTTCAGTGTTTGGGAGATAGGCAGTGAGAGAGAGGATTGTGTATGTGTGTATGAACAGCTGGCTATGCAGACTGACAGTATGTTCACTTGACATCTGTGAATCCCAAATGTGCCAACAGCCCTTTCCCACACTGGCGACACACACACACACACACACACACACACACACACGCCAAGTTCTGCGTGTGCACGTACATACTGACTGGCCAAGTGAGTGACCATGGTGGATGTCTTGATGCATCTGCTGTGTGTGTGTGTGTGTGTGTCTGCATTACTGAGTGTACAAGAGTAGGCCAATGTTTAACATTCTCATTAAATGTCAGCTTGTTCAAGCCAATTGTTAGCTTAAGCATGGGAAAGAGCTTGTGAAAACCATCCAGCATTGGCCAGACTTCCTTCAGTGTCCTACAGTGCATGCGTAACATTAAAACCAGGGCCAGATTTTATGTGCGTTAGATATCCAAGTATTTTGCACGATGCCTTTACCTTTATCTTGAACTCCAGCTGAGAGTTGATGGTGTACATCATCTCTGTTCTCTCCATGGTGCGAGCGCCTTCATTGCACTTCCTCACCACCTGCAAGTGGTGGTGTGGACACACCAAAGTGATTTCTTCGTTTTTAAAAACATAAAAACTGATTACTGAACTGTCCTGTCACCAACGTGACTAAAACAGCTCTCAGATCTTTTTCATAATTATAAATGGAACAGAATATCTCCTCCTTCTGACTGTCCCCAAAACACACTCCTTCAATGATGCAGGGTGACAACAAACATAATGAATGACTAATGTATATTGATAAATATAACATGAAACTAAGGGATTTCCGAAAAAAACGACTTTGAATAATGAGATAAACCATGAGAAATTAGTTCATCCCTAGCAGACTTTGTTCCCACTAACCTTGCTAACAGCTTGCAAGGTCTTCTTACACTCCTGGTATTGGGCGGAGTCTTTAGGGGACTTTTGACAGATTGTCTGCAAGAGAGATTGTAAACCCAGGTGAGATACAGAGATTCTCCCCCAATCAAACAGGCACATACTGTATACACATGTCTAGATGGAGACCTTCAACTGTATGCACCTTTGAAGCCTCCTGAATAGAACACAGTTGAGTCCAGCCACACTGAGCATTATCAGAACAATAATAAAATATTGACGCCTAAACAAAGTGGTGGGAAGAACCCAAACTTTCTCAGGATCCCAAAACCTCTAAGCATACAAACTTAAACCCCAAAAAGTCCCTGGAGAGTCACTACCACAGGAAAGGAGAGAGAGAGTAGGCTGAAAGCAGAGAGAGAGAGTGTTACGACGCCAAGCGTAGCTTTAAATGCCAAAGAGAGAGATAAGAGTTGGAAGGACAAGCAGATGTAAGAGAAAAATTGGCAAATGAACAGAGTCAATGCATTTGTGAGGCGTTTAGAAGCATATCGCTGGTAGAAAGGTAACATAAATCGCAGAGAGGGGTGCTAAATTGTCTCGTAAACCTATTGGGACAGGGAAGGAGGTTTATAGGGATGGGATGGTAAGAATAAAAAAAAATGAATTAAATGAGAATTGGGGAGTAGATATTTCCCATATGGGAAGTCTGTGTGTGTGTGTGTGCGAGACTCACGTCCATAAGCAGGGGAAGGCGAGTGATTCTCTGCATGGGAAGGATAAGGAAGGAGATCATTGGGAGGTTCCTGCAGTCTGGGTGGCCTTCTATTCTGTTCAGCACCTCCTTAAAAACTGGATTCTTCGACCTGCAGGGAGGCAGCGGTGAGATAGGAAGGGTTCATTACAGGGCAGGAGTGGAATGTCCAGGTCCAGGAAGTAGAAATACTAAACATGTATTCGCTATAACTGTATGCTTACCCAGCTGATTCTAATGCATGCATTTGTTTCGCTAGGTCAAGGAATGCCAATTAGTGAAATCGGTTGAAAGGAAACAGTGAATGAATCAGAGAATGAGTCCCCCCTAAATCAAATTTGACAAAATGACTTAAATAGTAATTAATATGTAACGTTTACTTTTTGGTGTAAATAAATGAAAGAAAAAGTAATCAATATACATTTTTAGTTTCACTTTTCCGCTGTAAATTGTTTGCAGAAAATGGCATGGGATTCAATATAAATAGCAGTGGACAGCAGCAGCAACACAATTCATATTGGTTAATCATAAACAATAAAATTAAAACCAGACATACGTCCGAGAACCTCAAAATTGCTAATTGGCACACCTAAATCACACCTAAATCACAAACGACCAGAAATAATATTACTAGCTGCAACTGTATAGACTTGTCTGTGCGTTGAAAACAAACAAAATACCAAATGAATTTGGCTGTATTCACTCACACTAGCCTCTGCAGGGTTCTCTGCTGGTAGACCTCATTGGAGCAGTATGTGATGTAGGGGTCAAAGTTGGCGTGAGCGTGCTTGCAGACAATGTCGCTGATGTCGTCAATCAATATATTCTGTTGGTGCCTGTCCTCCAACTCCTTAAAGAAGCTGGAGAGAGAGGGCGGAGGGGAAGGGATTCGGCTTAGTATGTCAGGGATGCATGCCATACATGGAAATAGAGTGAGGCAGTGGAACATTTCACTCATCCTCCACAAGAGAAAAGGTAGGATGCACAGGCAGACACAAAGTCAGGAAGTGTCCCTGACACCTCTTGTCTAGCGTCACTGTAAGATCACTAAAGGACCCTCAGCCTCAGGACCCACCGTTAACATGCAGCACAAAGGCTTTCCCCTTCCTGCACCAAGCCAGATGGCCACCTTAACGACACGCCGTGTGACTAATTCGACTGTGTTTCACGGTGACAAACAGGAAGCAGTCACACAGATGCAGGAAGCTGACCTTGATCAGTTCCACCTAGTGTGAGCTCATCTGCCAGGCCACCTCTAGTGCCCCTGTCATCCACTGAGACCACACACAGTGACTATCAGGACCCAGGTGACCAACTATGGAATAACACGTTTCTTGTGACACGACCACGTGCACATGCCGACCCTGTGAACTGTGCCCTTCCTAAAGGTGGTGCAAGCCCTATGGACAGAAATACACACGCACAATAACACACAGCACCTTGAGGGCATATAGCTGACATTGTACCTACCTACCAATCTGTTTTGCTAAAAGGTATGCCACAGGCACACCTTTTTCTTCAGACATTTTGATCAATTTTCATCCAAGGTTCCATCTCGTTGAACCAGTACTACAGGCTACTGTATACTCTCGCTAGTTCTTTCTGTCTCTCTCCTTCTCTCCCACCCTCTCTCTCTGCCTTTGTCTCACAACCTATTTTCTCCGGTGGGCAGATTAGTACAGTACAGTATCACAGCAAAGTGTGTGGCAAGGGGGGTGGGGGTTGGGATCTGTCTTGTACTGTAGAGAAGGTTACGAATTATGGTTAAGAACTTTGCTGCCAGAGGTGTGACACGGTTAAGTAAACACGAGCGCGCACAACACATGCACGCGATTGGAAACCTTTGAAATAACTTGAAAAGGGTGCAATTATCGGGTGAAAATCGAAAGATTTCTGGGCTGGGCTAAGGCCCAATGTTTCGGTTGGCATAGTGAACAGTGAGTTCTTAAAACACTTCTGCAGTGGCTTTATAACTTCAATGAGGGGTTAATGCCAGTTTTTCAGTGTTAAGAGTGATCATTAATCACAGATACAGCACTTCTCTTCTGCCAATTTAATGACCTAACCTGGAGCTACTGACCCACTTTTCCAGTAAGAAATGCTTGTTCTGATAATGAATTATCATCAACACATGTCCTCCTTTGAGGTTTTGCTCCTTTATCCCCTGACCTCATGTCTGGCTGTGTGCCAATCGGCATGTGCAGACTTCAAGTCAAGAAGGGGCCTCATAAGCAGCCAGAAAACGTCACTGCGCTGCCTACATATCCTCTCCAAGAAAACAGTTCTGAGCGAGGGAAGCTCGTCAGGCCAAAATAATGATGTCACTGTAAATCAAGCGTGTTTAGACATCATCACAAACACATACACATCCCACAGAATGAGTGAGGTCTACCGACCGTGTGAACACTTGCATTAGTAATTACTCAGGTCATCAGTTCATCAGAAACAATGCATCTCCAAAACTGACAAACACACAGTTGCCTGTTCAGTTCATCAGACAGTGGAACATATTCCTCTAACACAATAATAAGCCCCATGTAAATTAATATATAGATGTACTTATTGCTAGCTTCATAGACATCTGTGATGTTGGAGAAGAGATGATGGTGCTCAGTCTTGGTCATGGCATCGCTGAGCTCTGTTGAGTTCTTAAACATGCGGATTAGGATCTCCAGACTGTGCAGGTAGGAGTGCTCGGAGGAGATCAACTCAAAAATGGCCTAGTAGAGAGAACAATAAATAAATAAAATAAAAGATAATAAAGATAGTGTCAAGGAGCGAAGGAGGCTACTAAACATTTTAAGGTTTGTTTTTTCTGCTTAATTCATGATTTTAAAGGACTTCTTGTGTTTCTCCGTGACCTCACCAGGATATAACTTTATAAGTGACATCGTTACCTTGTTTGATTTATGGAATTAACAACGTTATTTGCTTCGCACGGACAGATTTGTCCTTCTGTTCACCTTTAAGAGCTCCTTACTTTATAGCTTTATTCTCCTACGGGCGTGTTTGCTGCTCTTCTACTTTAATAGCTTTGTTTATTGGTCTGGTGGAGTTTACTGCAACCAAAAGGATGGCAATATACTCCCCTAATGGCAACAAACTCTTTACTGTGTGTGTCCCAAATTAGACGTTTCCCCATGTTCCCCGGAACAATGGTCAAAACAAAAACAGAAATTTGATGCTTACCTCTTGCCTTTTGCGTCCCTCCAGACTTAGCTTGTCACACAGGCCACTCTTTTTCACCTTCAGAGAAAAAACTGTTATATAACAACAACATCTAAAGCCACCCAAATACCAAATGCACATTTGTCTGACCACTCTTTGGGACTTTCAGGTTAGGGCTTTGAGAAAACTGATCCTCTGCCCGGCCTCATCTGACATGCTGGCTAATGTGAGTGGTTTGTGTGTGTGTGTGTGTGTGTGTGTGTGTCCCACAATGACAAAGGAGCACTTCTCATACCAAACTCAATATGAGACCCACTAAGCTGCTTTAGAAATGTGGAAGAAAAGAAAGGTTTTCCAGAGCTGAGAAGGGACCACTGTGCACCTGTTGACATAAGAAGTGTAATGTGGTCTTATAGCAAGGAAGGTATAAAGGCAGATACTATAAAGCAAGATTGCAAGACAGGTAGAAAAGTTGTACAAAAGTTTACAAACACAACTTTGTAAGGGGGTGAGGGGGTAAGGAAGTAAAGGGGGGGTGAGCTGTTGGATGAATTAAATGGAACTTAGCTGGCTAGGCACCTCATTTGTCTGCCTAGCAGATCATCTGTTCTCTCCTGGCTGTCCATGGCACATGGCCCAGAGCCACTGTTTCACCACAAAGCATGAGGAAGTGATACTGGCCCTCTAGGATTCTCCTGACTCTCTAGTCTCTGCCCTGTAGCCTACAGCAAACACCGAGAGCAAACACATCGGGAACAGACTAAACATCGTGTGACTTTTCCTTCCTTTGTTTTCTCCCACTGGGTTTCACTGGATACTTTTTTGACCCATCCTGCTCCTGCCACCTGGGTACTACTATCAATGTGCTTTCTAATGTCTGGATCATTGTACAAACCTCTTTAGGAGTTTATAGTAACTTGGAAACAATTGCTGTCACTAACCGATCATAGGTTCCTTTTGTCAAAGCCAGTGTTTGTTTCTCTTTTGTTTGTCATTTGTCCTTATATGTCCTTATTTGGAGGCAACCCAAAATGAAAGATGCTCCGGTATAGCTACATCCCATCCTGTACCTAATAAAGACTATTACTGGAAACCAGAGATTTCTGGGACAGGGCATGCTGTCGAAACTACACTAAATCCCCAGGTGTTTAAGAGAAGGAAAAATCTCGGAATTGAGTGGTGAGAAGACACCGATATATAAGGCAGGAAATCAAGAAGAACACCGATATATAAGGCAGGAAATCAAGAAGATTTCCCGTCAATAGCTAATTCCCCAGAACATAGATGTTTAATATCTGCAAAACTGGGGAAAACGTTACCTCATACTAGAGGCTGCCACAGAAGTACAACTGTCTTCCAGTCTCGACCGACCTAGATTTATTTTATACGAGTTTATTTCAGTTCCAGTTCACGGTCACTTGAATTTTGTTGTTGCCAATCCAATCCCATCCCCATAGATTTTACTCCCAATGTAATTTCGCTCAATAGCATTATGTGAGCTTCTACCCCAAGAACCTGTGTAGGTATACTGTGAATACGATAAATAAGTGATAATGTTGAGGCTTCAGCATGGACCTTTAGACCTCTGATAGCTACAATCACATCATTTAGCAGACACTTATCCAAAAAGACGTTTGATCGTACAATGCAATAGCTTTACAGTCCTGCGGCAAAGTCCGATGCCAATCTCTGCCTCATAAACCATCTGGCCTGGCACACCTGCAACACAAGCCCCACAGCTGTAGAATAATACATTTGTTGTACACTTGGAATGACAGAACTGGCTTTGGCTGAGCACAGCACAGCTTCAGTTTATATCTTCACCTTGATGTCTCACGGAACCAAAACAAATATGGGGGAACAAAGAGGCCTAAAGAAATGTTTTGAATGTTTTCCAGTTCCAAGCAAATCCGCCTTTATGACATTTATTTCAGTCTGTGTGCATTTCATTCCTCATTTCCTTTCCCTGGAATGGAACACAACCACCCCGTCTCTCTTTACTCTCTCGCTCGCCCTCCTCAGCCACCCCTGATAACAGTGAACATCAACAAGCAGAGAAGAACGCCCAAGTAGAAAACTAAATTAGCCATTTTCCTCGGTCTACTCCACTCCCTCCCTTCCTTCCCAGCCTAAACTATATTATGTAATGCAGAAGGGAGCATTTCAAGCATACTTCCCCACTGACAAATACCTGGAGTTTGCCAACAGGCTGGGACTGTGCCCACTACCCCCAACCTTCCATTAGGTTCATCTGCCTGGCAAACACTTATTTTAGCTTTGTCTGTTGACAGAGAAGAGAACGCAAATTCAGGACGATGGGTATATTGCTCATAGCCAAACCCGATAGGGCAGAATTCCACACAGCACTGGCATTCCGACCTGCTCCTCCCAAACCACAGCACCATGTGTTTACTTTCAGCAGTGTATTGGAGAACCAGAAGGCAGAGAGAATGGGATTCTTGAAAAGTGTGTGTGTGTGTGTGTGAGAGTGTGAGTGTGAGTGTGAGTGAGAGAGAGAGAGAGAGAGAGATGTCTGACCACGCTCAGCTGGCTCCAGGAGGTGCGTATAGGTTTATATTGCACCACGATGCAGTTGTCAGGTTTTGGCTCTCTGGCTTCAACATCCTCATCAGAGTCAATGTGTAAGGCTTTCTCCTGGTAGTTCTGATACAGCTCCTCCTCTGGGACACACACACAGTAATTATTAATTCATAGCTGCGTTGTAAACATATCAGTTGCGGCAAGACATCCGATAGTCAGACATAAAATATTTTTTCTCCCAACCAACATTTATCAATTTCCGATTCTAAATCTTAGAATTTTTGGGGGGTTTTCAGATTAGATAGTTTATGCATACCAAAAGAACTGCTGTTAGAAAGTACACAGGACATTAACAGTGAAGTGGGGAAGCAAAAGGAAGAAAAGCCAAAGCCATTTCTTACCTTCGCTGTCAAATGTGCGCTGACTGGTCAAGCCCTTCTTCTTCTTCTCGGGACTCTGAAACACCAACGACAGCGATTACGAGATCAGACTAGCCGTGACGGACCAGGCTTCACACAACCTGGACGACGCAGGGTTGTGTGTTCCTCACCTCCTCTACTAGACTAGACTAGTTTCAATGATCTGTCACACAACCACGCCAAATGCCTTGCCTATGGGTGCCTCTATTTATCCACATCAATATCTTATTGCTGGCTTCTGTTAAAACAAACAGTGCCTGCCTGCCTACACAACTCTCAGATTATTTGTTATTGAGATGGGACACAGAACAGAAACAATACATAGGACACTGCTGCGAATGTACCAACCTTCTTCTTGTCTGAAGAGGTGGGTTTGGGAGAGTCAGGGCTTGTGGGCTTCACACTTCCAGGGCTGGATGGTTTAGTAGACCTAGGGCTGCAGGGGAAAGCAGCTTTCTCCCCCTCCTCCTGTACTCCTTTGAGGGCAGGCTGGGAGAGCCGGGGGCCATTGTAGTCCGCAGGCAGGGCCTCCAGGTCTACCCCGCTTACCACAGCCCTCCTGTAGGACGTACTCCTCAGCCTCCTCCTTAGACTTCCTGGGCTCTCGCTTTCCCCGTCGGTGCCCTCGCCACACCCTCCAGAACCTCCGCCCGTAGAGAAGAAAGCCCCAGTCTCCACCATGCTGAGGGTTTTTAGGGCTCTCTTGGAGCTATCCCACCCCAGCCGCCCTGCCAGACCCTGGCCCTCCGCTCCGGCGGAGGGCCCCTTGCTCTGGCGGGTGTCAGACACCAGGCCCTTGGGAATGAGCTGCTGGGTGCCCATTTTCATGGCGGCAGGGCTGTGGGTGCTGAGGACGATGGAGGGGGAGATGGAGATGGCGGGCGACGGAGAAGGGGCCCTTCCAGGTTCCAGGGTGGAGGGCGACGATGGGGAGGACTGCCTGGGGTGCGCTCTGTCCACTGGGGAGGAGGAACGCGGGGTGGGGGGGTCAGAGGAGGTGAAGGAGGAGAGGGAGGGGATACTGGAGGTTGAGCTGTGGGAAGGCGTGGCTGTGCGCAGGGCAGGTGGAGAGGGGCTGGAGGCAGGGGAGGAGGGGTGATGGTGGTTGTAGTTGTAGCTGTTGTTGTTAGGGCTGAAAGGAGGCGACACGGGAGATGGATGTTTAGGAGCTGTAACTTCAGGTGAGTTCATTCCAAAAGCTATCTGATCCCTCTGTAAGTTCAGGCTAAATGGACTGGACAATCGTTTCTGAGGGTCCTGAGAATGTATGCCACTCCATACCGTTACTCCATTAGTGGTTTTCCCTTTATCTACGCCTCCATTGTAAACCCTATTGTCCAGGGAGGCTGATTTACTTTCATCAGACTTGAACCTGGATAATGAAAAGCGGCCGTTTGACAGATGTCCAATGCTGATACTGCGAACCACCCGGGTTTTCCTGGAGGGTTTGTTCAAAATGTGTTTCATTACCGCTGTCTTGCTGCCTGCTGGTGTGGCCACCAGTCTCTCAGCAGGCTGGCTTAAGGTGAAGGAACACTTTTCCTCCACAGGGAAGTCCGTCGTTTGGACCCCATCTATTTGATAGCTGAGGGGTCGAGGTTTGGCCTTGGTTTGGTCTCTGTGGCCATTGCTGTTGTCTGGGCGTCGTTTCCACAATGGGGTGATGTTATTGTTGGACAGATCCACGTCGTTGCCTCCATCCATGATTCTGCTTCGCCAGTCCCCTCTTTTCTATCTTTCAGTATTAATGAACAGAGCAGCTCTGTCCAAAACCTCGAGGTTACAAAGCAAACAGTTCAGCCCACTAGACTGGTCTGACCCCTGCGTAAACAAACAGTAATCAGTATCTTCTGAATCAAAGCCAACAAGAGAGTGCAGACAGAGTGCAGTCTCCAAATTCCCAAAGTTTACTTATTAACAGGATAGGGCATAGGCTACGCTGGGCAGCCCATCGCTTTGGAATGCTTTTAAAATGTCGAAAAAAGTTTATTAACTAACCACAGCGAATATCAATAAACCATCACGTGAAATTTTGACAGGTGTACAGTGCAGTCATTTTGAATAGACGCAAGAGATAAGGTAAACAAATGTAAAAACAAATCGCGGTTGCAATGTAGGGAAATTGTTTTTCTAAAGAAATCAACCTGTACTTACCTCTCATCGAACGATGGTTCACTTGAAACGGCAATCATTATTGTAGGCTACGGGTTTGTAAACTCCTTACAAAAACAAAACCTAAAATTTGAGTAGTAGGCTACTTTACCAAAATATAGCCTGCTCTGAACTCTGACTGTAGCTACTGCACTAACTGTTGAGAAATTACGTAGTTCGGGTTCAGCACAGGAGGTGGAATGGGAGGAGAAATGCCAACAGAGAGGGGCTGGATTGGGAAATAGGCTTTTTTTATCTATTAACTTATGTCCATTTTTTGGGACAGAGACAAATATTCCCAGATAATGCGTTAATTGCATGCACCTATTAACTTTTTTTCAAGTGCATGTGTTATTTATGTTTACGAAGAATTGTGAAAGGATTTTCAATGGCAGTTTGATGTTGGTCTTTAGCGCCACCGCGTGTTTAGTGGAACTATTGCATTTGGTACCAGCAAGGTTCCCAAGACTTCCACGCCCATGTAACGTTAGTCAGCTGAGGGAAATTGCTGCAATGTAACGTTAGGTCTATTCGATTAACACCCACACAAGCAATAGGCCTAAAGTAAAAGTCAGTTGTGGTTGGAGGATCTTGAAGAATTTAAATGGGTGTGTTTACATGCACTACAGTATCTCGGTTATGCTTATCCCGGATTTTTTTGGTTAGTTTGACTAATTTTCAGTTGATTAATTTCCATAAAGAAAATTCAACATAGTTCAAGCTCAGTTACTATGGCAACTTATGCTGGGAAACTAACCTGGTCCGGGGCAGGCTAACTGACACGCTAAGCGACAGACTAAGCCTGAGTTGTTGCTTAACCAGTGTTCCTGTTACACTGACCCAATGGAAAAGCCATGATTTTACCACTGACTTTCTGTCAGGCTGCTATATTACACTGCTTAAAAAATGAAGGGAACACGTAATCATCATCTAACACCAAGTCAATTCAACTTCAGGGATATCAGTCTGTCCAGTTAGGAAGCATAAGCGATTGTGAATCAATGTCACCTGTTTCGGTGCAAATGAAAGTGACAACAGGTGCATTGGATAGGAAACAGCAAGACAACCCCCAAAAAGGGAATGGTTTTGCAGGTGGCAGCCATAGGCAATAGGCAATCTCTTATCCTTCCTGACTGATTCTTCTCTAGTTTTGCACTTTGCTAGTGTCTTTGTCACTACTTAGCATAAGGCGGTACCCAGTGATGTGCCTGAACGCGTTCATATTTTGGGTGAACGTGAACTGAACGTACTGTATTTCTGCCTGATGAACTCGTTCATTCTGGAGTCTGTGAACTGAACGCTCTCTCAGTTCAATTTCGTTCATTAGGGTGCCAGATTTCTATAGAGCCTTCCACGCGAAAACCCCGCTAAAACACACCGTAAACAGGCCTAATATGTAGCGGGAACGCTATCTGGCAACACCAGCCACCAGTGTCGCACCGCCACATGCGCCATCAAAACAAAAAGCAGCATGTAGACGACAAATCAGCAAGGACGCGTCGTATGATCATTCAAACTAGTTTTATTCGAATTCTGTCGAATTCTGTGACCGCATAAGTTGCTGTTGCACATTTAAACGCTGATTGTTGTTGCTTCTTATGGGGAACGAAGCAATAACGGAAGTGTTTAATTAATAAACTGCCATAGGCTGATCAAAAAATGATTGTTTCTAAAACAAAAAAGTTGAAAATCTCCTATACTTGAAATAAAGTATTAAGTAAGTAGGATATATATATATATATATATATATATATATATATATCCTATTAATTAAACTATGAAC
>JAOEHI010047177.1:0-20656 GCA_025447815.1 Percopsis transmontana | reverse complement strand
AATTTTTTTAATAAAACTGTTTATTTGGTTATTCAGTGTGACAATTTTGGTTACCGGTGATCTTGGGCGTATTTGCCATTATAAATGCCCCCCCCCCCCCCCTCCCACACACACATTTCAAAATCTAGCATTTATCCCACCCACTTTTATTCTCATCAAAATTCTAATTTTGCATTACCTGCTCTGCACAAATTCGTAACAGACAGCGGCAGTGTGAAATTAATCCATTTAGCTTGCAGTGAGTGATTTTAAAGTTGTGACACTATGTACCGTCCGTAGTTTTAAGGAAAATCGAGAAAAAGTGAGATGCTGGTTAAAAAAAATAAAAAATGTTTGCTTTCACTTGGTTGAAAACCGAGGCACCAGCTTTGAATGAATAAAGTCTGACCTGCTGAATTGCAGATCCTGCCAAAAATGTGGATTGTATATTTCCTGGACTGAAAGGGAAAAGTTTTAGTACACTATCACGGTCCATGGGGATTTATTGATGTAATGTATTTATTTTTTATTTTTTTACTGGATTGGATCGTCTAGACCTTTGCCAATGTAACAAGACCGCTTTTTTATCGGAATGTTATCTATTGGTGGATTCATAGGTAAGTTGCATATGTAACGGTGGCCAGCAGGTACAGTTCTGTGCAGTAAAGTATACCTCACTCCCAACACTGTAAGAGACATGCTAGTGACGGATGCTAACCCCCTTGTGTTTTAGTGTCCTTGCTAGCGCGTTCGCCTCCCATCCCCGAGGTCGCGAGTTCGTATCCCGTGCGCAATGTGCAGGTATTTGCAATAGCCGGTTACACATATACATTATATATTTGTTTGTTGGTTGGTGGTCTGACAGAGCCGTTGATTGTACCTGCTGTTGTGATTGTACCTTGAGATAGTTTGCATCAATCAAATTACATGAATCATAGCTTCCCCCCCTCTCCTCCTCCCCTCCCCTTCAAGATGAACCCCCCCACTTTCAATATGGGCTTCCTACGCCCATACTGCTGATTATCCTGCAGTGTGCCTGGTATTCGGACTCTATCCTCGTGACCAAATGTGTCTGACCAAACTGCCAAGAGCAACTGGAGGGCAGAACATGTTATGTTCGCCAGCTGACGGACAGTACAGACTTGTAGTTGAACAAATCCCACACTACAGCAGTAGAGGGACTGGCACAGACAAGACAAGGGTCAAGGTCAACATTTGACCTGTGGTCCATACACTTGAGGTGAACATCAAAGTCAGCTAAAGTCACACCTTTACTCTACAAACGTTCTTGAAAGTTTTTATGGCTTGAAAATATTTAGTCTTTCAACCTTTTTTAAAAGATTTGAGCCTTGCCAGGGTATAAACTGATCACCTACATTGTGGAAGTTGATTAATTCCCAGTCAATCAATATTTATTGGACTCTATATAAGGTTTGTTGTGCAGTCAGTCTTAATAAAACAAGACACCAATCAATACTTCTTGGAGTATCAGATTCTGGTCTTGTAAGAAGCTTTAAGACTTGACTATAAATACTATATAAATAAACGTGACTTTATAGTCCACATGCTGCTGCTGACCTGTCCAGTGCGTCCTGAGGCTGGCCGCGGCCCTCCTGCCCGCAGTAACAGCCGTACATCTCGTACTCATGCGGGCAGCGACCCGTCAGACAGTGCAGCATCTCTCCCAGTGCATGGAACTCCTGGCTGGCCCGCCCGTCCCTGCTGAACACCGTGAAGGAACGAGCGCATTCTGCTAGCAGAGGGAGGAGGTTGGGTTAGGGTGGGTTATGTTACTGAAGTCAACATGTACTCGCACAAACCCTCAAATGCAAACCTACACACTGCTGTGTGCTGTTTAAATGTCTCACACAACCACTTTTACAGTAATACAAGACAAGGTAATAACATACCATTACCATCCGTTTTCATTTAAATTAGGGTTTTATTACTATTTTAGTCATTTTGCTGTGTTTACGTTTACAGTATCCGTATTCGGAAAAAGTTCACGTCAATAGGTTGTGAGAGCAGAGCTTTTGAAACCTCCTTTTGAAATGTGTCAGAGTATTTTGTCTCCCGTACCTGTGGTGTCTGGCTGCAGCTGCAGGTCACTCAAACCCACAGACTCCAACAGAGACCAGGCGAAGAAGGGCACCGCCCGCTTCTGAGCCCCACCCAGACCTGGCGACCCACAAACACACACACACACACAGACACACACCAATCAGTGTTTTTATGTGGATACCTGTATAATAGAGCAGAGTTGGTGTTTGTGGTGGCTGTCTCCAGTCACCATGAAATCCCTTAAATAGGACCAAGACCTATAGTCTGCATGCATAGACACTCGCATGTACAGTGTGTACGTGTTAATGGGGACCTGCATATGCTCAAGGCATGCGTAATTTGTACACATATATTTACGCTGTCTCTGACAGATCTACAGTAGAATACAGGATATATAATAAAAGGTACCGTCTGTCCATTTCTCCTGGGAGCTGTCCTGTGCCTCCTCATCGAGACGCGGAGGTGTTTCTGTCATGCTGACCACCTCAACTTGACCCTCCTCTCCTTCCTCGCTTCTCTCCTCAGAGAGGTCTCCAGGTGTGGTCGTGGAGGGAGAGGTCCCAGCTAATGATGTGGTTTTTGTGGTGGTGTTAAGGTCAGATTTTGGTCTGTTGGAGATGCTGTGTTTTGCTGGTGTCTGGTGGAAGTCTGTCTCTGAAGATGTTGAGCTGCTGGTGGTCGTTGTTAGAGGTCTCTGGCCTGGATTGTATATATAAAGATTATTGTGTGACTGACTGCAAGAATGTTGTCATAAGTGAATCGAGCCCTACCCCCGTTCAGGTGGTCCCTATGAAGGAAGCAAGGAGGAGTGGACCCCTTCTGTGCCTGAGGACCCTTACAGGCCCCAACATTGTTTTGCATCACAGCAAGACCGCAATACTATTCCTACACATTTCCAGGGAAACATACGTTAACTGTATTTCATTAATGCTTGACATCTTCCCCGGTTTTCCATCCTTAAAAGAACAGGAAAACAGTTTTGGACAGAGAGCTCCTCTCGCCAGGCCCAGGTTACCCTAGCAACCATAATTTTTGACCCTACACTCCCCCAGGACAGGAATAATTCACCTAATAAGGATTTGAAACTGCCTCTCTTTTTACAGGACTGTTGGAAAACGTTTTTTGGATTCAAATGAACTATTAACCATATCAATGGTTGAGTCATGAATGCACAGTGCTATACCTTGTGACTTTCTCCTCAGGAAAATTGTGGGGAAAATGATGCCCACATCAACGCAAAGGACATTATAGTACATAAGGAGAAATATACACTCCAAGTCATGTTTAGATTCTAGAAAATAGGTCAACTTGCAACGATTCTGAGGATATCTTTGCCAAGTGTATACATTTGAAACACGAAAGGGTTTTGACTTTTTTTGCAAACTTGTCTTTTCTGTTAAAATTGCCAGTGTTTAGTTTACGACCCTGCAGATAAGGAAGCCCCCCCACTCAAACAGAAATCTTTGCATTTAAAAAATATATTTTTAAATATTATCAGTATGTATTCCCAGCTCAAGGAAAGACAGAACCCCTTCGTTTGGCAACAATAACAGCAATTCAAAACTGAACTAAAGCTTAATTTTCGTCATGGCAGAATTAATAGACTGTGCACTGCTAACTCATGCCTGCCAAACGCTACTCCTCAAGGCCACTTCAAGTCAAAAGCCTGTCGCGGCCAGAAGCAGCGCAAGCTCTGTTGCAGAAAATCTGAGGCTCATCACTGAAAGAAGAGAGAGAGAGGGACGCTATCTTGGTCATCCAGGCAACAGACCCTGCCCAGATCCCAGCGTCACCATTGCGACTGCCGTAGCCGTGGCTACGTTAGAGAGCCACTTGGGTAGCCTAGAGCCGCTGGAGCCGCAGCTGAACCAACTTCCTGATGACATCCCCACCAGCTCATTCCCGGATGACACAGTGGAGTCTCCTCCGAATGGCCCGATTTATTGAAATCGGATAATGCAGGTGCTTTGTTACGTGGTGACGTGTTACTGTATGTTTTTATGTGTACTGTATATACAGTATATATTCAATGTAGATTTTAGTGTTTGTAATAAACTTGTTATTGTATAAAGCAGTCTTGCTCTGTTGTTAATGTACCAGACAACCAATCCCTCCTCTGTGAAAGTCTCATGACAAATTCAGATTCATTGGCAATTAGTTTTAATTGATCCAATTCTATTTTTAGCAAATATAGTATGATTATATTACCGTTATGATCAACCACAATTGACTGAAACATTCAATTTTTTCACTGAATATGTATTTCTCCCTAATGTGTGATAATACAGGATGTGTTTAATTTTCTGTAAACCCACCTTGATGTCTATGCCAGGAAAATAATTCCAATTATAAATTGGCACCCTTATTTTCCTGTTAATTGTTAATATTTGAATATCTTAAAATAACCATAAACAGAATATGCTATATTATCTTCAGCAGGAGAAAAACTGAATTCTCACACTTTCTGCAACAAATGCAAATTATCAAGGTGGTGCAAAGGTTTAATGAATGGGTTCCAACCGATGTGTTAGTTAGATGTAAATGTGTTGAATGTCTATTGTGCTTCCTCACCATGGCTTAAAGAAGCAACAGTCTCGTCCTTAAGTGAACTGTCAGCAGCAGTCAGAAGTGGCTTTGCGATAGCCGTGGTTCTGATGTGTGTATCTGCTTGGAACGAGTTCCTCTCTGAAGATGTTGATCTGGTTGTTGCCATGGCAATAATCTCTTGGCCTGGAGAAGTGCCCGTTATCACAGTTCACAAACCCATTACCCAGTGAATGAAATAATCCCTGCTTTGCATGCAATTATTGCATGAGAGAGCTGACCTTTAATTGAACCCTCTTCTCCTCTGCCCTCTGAAGCAGAAGGTCTTGTGACTCCGACAGACATCACACCTACGAGAAAAAAAAGGCGCCTCAGGTTTGACTAGGTTTAAGATGAGGTATTTTGGAGGCTCCAAATAGAATACATGGAAGTCAATGAGAAAAATCACCAACTTCTCTTTAGAAATACAAAGACATTTTCCATAAAATGTTAGAGCTAATTTAACTTGATGTGATGTTGGCATTTAACTTGATATTATGGCTTAAAGACCATGTTGCAGTCAATCACAAGATAGTACAAAACCCAGGCACCCAATTGCAAGGGGGTTACCTGCAAATTCAATTGCAATACTAAT
Organism: Percopsis transmontana; assembly: GCA_025447815.1. Classification (NCBI taxonomy): domain Eukaryota; kingdom Metazoa; phylum Chordata; class Actinopteri; order Percopsiformes; family Percopsidae; genus Percopsis; species Percopsis transmontana. The sequence continues at coordinate 15,438 of JAOEHI010047177.1, read as the reverse complement.
CTAATGCATGTTAAGGCAAATTATTTCCTTTAACTCCACAAATTTGAGTCTGGCATTGTGCACAGGGATATTGCCATGTTAAAAAATGAAAGGGTCTTCTCTAAACTGGCTAGCCTGGTAAGATAATCCTGATTTTGCAAGCACCACGATTTTTTCCGCTTGACATTTTAGAATGGAAACTTGTGGAAATTCAAAACTTGTTTGTCATAGAGGCGGGGCCAGTAGGTGTCAATCAAAACATTAGCAGGTGACTGGACCACCAACTAATCAGAATACACATTTAAACAGTGAACAAGTGCTAGCAGACCACACAGGGACCATGTTCTGAATACAGGTACATTACTGCTGTCGGCACCAAGTTCACTACCCACCCTGGATACTGGTTGTTTGTTATAGTTCACTGGCTGGGTCCTGATCGGTTTTGAATGAATGAGTTTCAAGACTGATCCAAAGCGCTACAAATTGCAGGGCTCATGAGATCAGGATGTCTCACGAGGGTAATTACCTATTGAACTACACATGCAATACACTGCCAGTCAAACATATATTGAATTAATATAATGCAACATGTATAAACATTTGGAGACATTGCAGAAGCCACTGCAGGCGTTTCTGATCTGACCTGCCGGTGAAATTATGTCCATCTCACTGGAGTCTGCTGGGGTTGTAACGGTTGCCTTGGTAACAGAAGCTGTCACTGTAGTTGACTTATAGGTTACCATGGGAGACACTTTCAATGTAACAGCGCCTTTTACTGAAACCAAATGGTGAAAAAAATCTTAGTTTCTCAGGCATTTGACTGTAAAGTTTAAATATTACAATTTCAATGTTAATTCTGCCATTTTTACACTGTTTTCCATCTTCATTATCTAAGTCGTCTTCATCATCACCACCATCATCGTCCTTGTCTTCTTCAGATGATTGATTGAGGCGAGTTATAGGAGAGGTGCTGCTGGATGGGTTAGATGGTTGTTTGCCTAATCAGAATCAGATTTATTTGTAAGTAAGTTTGCACATAAAAGGAATTTAATATAGTTTGTACAGTAGCTCAGATATTCTTATAAGAGAATAATGACAATAGTGCATAGAGTAATAAAGTACAATCCTAATAAATAGAATAAAGGTAAGTAAAATAGAATAAAAAATATACTGATGTTGGTGACGTCATCATGAAAGCAGTGTCATCTAATTTAACAAAAAAATTTGTGGAATGAAACCTCACCTCATATACAAACAGAGAGAACCTCACCTTCAGAGGCTGTCGTTAGGACAGTGGGAGTTGTAGTTTTTGAAGGAGTTGTATCCTGAGAGGCTGATGTCATCATAGTAACAATAGGGGTTGTATCTTGACTTGTCAAGCCCAGTGGCTTGTGGGTAGTTGGTGTCTGATGCCTTGATTCAGTTTTGCTTGTAGTTTCTCTCTCTTGGTCAAGCAAATCTGAGCCTGTACCATAAATAAATATGTATCCACATTTACTGTCTATTTAATAGATGTTGTCACAAAAGTGCTAACCTTTAGCACCTCTTATATTTGCTGAGGGTGCAGATTTGTACTAATATTGAATATTATTTTGTTATCAATCTATTATCAGCTATTAACATTACAATTGAGTATTTGAGAAAAAAATTGCTTTGACTTGGAAAGAACATTGATTTAATAAGAAATGTTTGTTGTATTTCTAGTCGGACCACCGATTGGCTGACCTGGGTTGCCGACTGGTGGATTTTTGGACGTTAAATGCTTGTTAATCTCTTCCACCCCAAACGCTTCGTCTGTCTCTTTTAATTCTGTACAGCAGCAAACCATGAAATATAGACCAGAACCATTCAACAGACAAACAAAGCAGGTTATTTTGGGTGATGCCGATGTTAGAGAGTAATGTTAAGCCTAATTAGAAGTTTAGAGTTTGCCAAAACAGTTCTGTCACAGAGGGGTTTTCCCAATACAGTAGTCCGGAGCAAATTTTTTTATATTTACGCATAAAATGTAAAAAAAAAAAAATTTGAGACAGGAGAGTGAAACCTGTGACTGTTTGACCTTTTAGAGATATATTCAGGAAGTCACTGGAGATTTCTGTTAAGTTCCCATCCTCTTCCAAAACAACTCACACAGAGAGACAGTGAGCCCCATCATTCTTATTCTTACTAATTCCTGTGCATTTTTTGTTGTCACTGAATTCCTGTATATTTGGGTATCAATCAAATGGCATTTGCCGACTTAAAGTACTACAGAAGTTTTCTAGAACATTTAACTGTGTATGTTCCTTACCTTGATATAGAGTACACTATATATGGAAATGCAAAGTCTAAATTGGGAGGATTTAAAACACTTCCTTGAGAGGCATTATTACAGGCGATTTCACCTCATTGTGGATCAAGAGACCTGCCAAAGAAATTATAATTTGTGTCCCAATGCTCTAGCAAGTTAAAGACTAGACATCACAATGTGTGTCTGTGTGTATTTGTGAAGTGTGTGAATTAATGTTGTGTATACGAGTGTGTGTTAGTGTTTGTACTTTTCTTGGTTTAAACTTTATAGTGTGACATGTTTTCTATAAATAGCTGTGGCCCTGTGCGGTCAACCTGTAGCTCAGGGCCAATTAGAAGGTACCTTCTCGGTTCCACTGGGCAGGGCGGGCATTCTGAGGCGGGTGAGTTAGGTCAGCTATTTTCCCAGTGGAGGCGCTGTCGTTTCCCTCTTCACCATTCATTAGTAGCTGAACCTCTGCTGTCACACAAACACACAGACAGAGATAACTGGGGCGACTAAGCGAATTGTGGGTATTATTTATCATAACTTTTGACTTGGCTAAAATAGGGAGGTTTCCAATGGTAAAGACTACATTTCCTATGAGCCCCATTGCATCATCTGAAGGAGCTACCTGGACTCTTTGGTAATGATTGTGTTTGTATTGGAGAGAACTGGAAAGAGACATAGTGCTAGTTCAGTTACAACATCAGCTGTTTTACAAGATGTATAGCGATGAGTTAAAATGTCAATCATTTTTTCAGTCTCCTAATCGATTAGTCAGATTTTGCATATAACCGGACCTGGTGGCAAATATTTGAAATCATTGAATCACCAACATTATCTTGAATGTTCACATTTTCTTATGTTACCCAAAACAAACGGTCATCATTTAAGTTACCGGCGACAGGGAACAACTGACCACCCTATCAAAAATAATAACCAAGTACAACCCTATTTAATTAGTCTACAGTTCAAATTTAAAAATTGTAACTAACTAATTTTAACAATAATGTGTTTCCTATGTACTGTATACATAATAACACACTTATGGTACCCCAACACAGTGGAACTAATAAGGCCAACATTAACGTGCAAATACAATTATGGAACATAAATAAACACAAATCACACTCTGAATACAAGGAACTCTGGGAAAGGGGGTGGAGCTGAGCGCCAGCGCTATTGTTTCACAAACTACTGTAAAATAATAGAGTTGAGTTGCAAAACTAACATCTCTGCCTGCCCACCCTGTCAAAGGGTTCTGGAACTGGCATTGTAATATATTTTTCACCGAGTTATTACAATTAGGTCATTTAGCAGATGCTTTTATCCAAAGCGATCCACCATGGTTATCTTTTCCTTATGAATTCTCTCACTGCTTTCCTTGACCTCATGATGTTTTTCATTGAGGTCAACGAAAAGTGGTTATTGACTGCAGCTCCAGGTTTAAGTCAAAAACCTTTGTTTTAATTGGCTCTCCAACTGCATCTCCAACCAATTAATCACTTTCCCAGGCCATTAACCTACTCGGGCACAGTGGAGCGACTGACGTCGAGGAAACCTCTCGTTGGGATTATTTTATTTTAACTCAATTGAATTGACGTCATTTGGCGTACACTGTTCTGTGTCTTTTGAAAGCTGGGTGTGTCTTAGAGAGCCTCTGTTGAAGACACAGTAACTAATGACAGAAGAGGTTTCTCTGTGTCTCTCTGTAATGTCTCTCCAGGGAAGAGCAGCACAGATAGAAAATGGAGGTGGTGATTACTGTGAGATGTTTAAAGCCACCAGAAAGAGCCCACTTTAAGCGCTCGAAAACAATGTAATTTCTATGAAACCCATAATTTGATGCTAAATTGTCTCCCATAGATTATTATAGAGATTAAAGGAAGAAAACGACACATAATGCAGTAGTTCTCCAATAACTAGGAGTTATTTGGTTGAGTTGGTGGATTGAGCCCCCATCCCAACGTTTCTAACTCCTAATAGGTTTTTCTTGGGAGTTGTTCTTTGTATATTGAGGGTTTATTATTAGGGGTTAGTTTAGTTCCTGTGTTAAATGTTGGTTTGTATAACCCTTAAAACTGGGATTAAGATCTGGACTACAATATCATGCCCAATGACAGTATTTGATATACATACTGTCAGGTTTGTTTAGTACTACATTTATCCTAATTAAATTAGTAAAAGAATAGTGTGTAAGATATGTAGTGTGAACATACATAATAGCAGAGCAGAGTTGATGTTTTGCTTCTACTAAAATATTTTTTTTTAAATAGTTACTTCCAAGCAGAGTTATGCTTGGATTCAAATTGAAAGCCCATGATTGTCTGATCTGCACGTGTACACATGCATGTATAATAGACAGACATGCCCACCACACTCTGGGTTACCACTGGATGTGACTGTCACCTGCATTGCTTTGCCTTCTATGGTCAGAATGACACACTACTCCTTTAAATACCTGTTTGATTTTGATTAGAGCAGTAGGATCCATCAAGGCTCCTCAGGGAAGAGTTGTAGAAGCTCTGAGCCATGCAGTGGACTGCAGCCCGGTCACACTCGCACAGACTCCTCTTGCACGAGTCCCCCACATCTGGGGAAAGAAAGCAGCAACCGCTTGTATTCATAGAGGGTCATCAGAATCAGAATTAGAAATACTTTATTAATCCACGAGGGGAAATTATTTTGTTACAGTGCAATCGAAAGTAGGTAGATAAGAAATACAGTATACAAATATATATAAAGAAAATTATGAGAAAATAAGGAAAATATTAAAAATATAAAAGAAGAATATAAGTATATATAAAGAAAATATGTGGGTATGTAAAAATATTGCACATTACTTATTACTGTTACACAAAAAACAGGTAATAAGGTCCAAATTAATGACTAAGTGTCTGTGTGTCAGACACTTAGAGGGAGGAGTTATAGAGCTTAATGGCCACAGGCAGGAATGACTTCCTGTGGCTCCTGTGTTTGAGCAGCACGTCATGGAGTGGGTGGGAGACATTGTCCATGATGATGTGTAGCTTGGACAGCATCCTCCTCTCTGACCCTACCAACAGAGCTCCAACCCCACAACGTCCCTGGCCTTGCGGATCAGTTTGTTGAGTCTGTTAGCGTCTGCTACATGTCATAGTCACATATACTATATAGTCATATGTATATTAGTCACACATGTTAAAGGTACACTCCTCAACACTCAGATCCCTAAATGTCTGCCCCAGCTCATTGTTTATGCATGATACAGCGCTGTCTCTAGAAGTGTAATAGATTTAAGGGGAAGGGGTAGAGAAAGCTGTAGGGGGAGAGAGAGTAGAAAGGAACACAAACCACCACCGTTCCCTACCCCTCCCCATAAAGTCACAAATCCTTTTGTTGACAGTTGTGTTTCAAAATATACACAATAAGCTGGGGCATAAATCTGGAGTCATGGGGCTCTATAACACATTTGATGAGCCTTTAACCAGGGAGTATCCTACTGATAAAGAAGTCATGAATAAAGCCTAACTACATACTGTAAATGTATTAAAAGTAAAATAATGTATTACATTAAGACACCACATGCAGGGTGTTGTGTTGTCTAGAGGTGGGTTTTAGGGCTTACCACAGGTGGCGTTTCCCGCAGAACATATAAGGTTGGAGATAGGTGGGGGTTCCTGTCTACAGGGGGCAGCACTCAGAGCCTTGTAGCACAGCCTGTGTGTAGAACAACAACTGGAGAGGAAAGGTGGAGACAGGCCCGGATTAGACCCTATAGCACAACACTATTTTATGTGTAGGCGTTTCTACTTCTGCATTCAAACTATAAATATAGAACTTACTGAAATAATTGAGTTGTTTATTTAAAGTGGATGACTTGGCACAAGATACAGCTCTGCTCTGTACGTTTTGGAAAGCGTTCATATTCTTTTCATTTTCAGCAAACCAGCAAAATATTTTTTCCCATAGTTGCCATTTTTTGTCCCTGTAGCCTACTATCCTAGCCTACTATACACAGTGAAACCTGCCCTTTAATCACATTTGAGTAGAGTAGCCTACATTTTGACAGTAAACCCTAATCCCCACCCACCCCCAACTATAATTCCAGCCGAACTGCCACAGGCCAAGATGAGAAGGGTCCATATCAGACTTACAAGTCTAGGGGATCTGCAGGATATCCAGACGCCAGGTACCGGCAGGAGCAGCCGTAATCCTCCAGGTCTCGTGGACAGAGCCCTGTGGCACACCGCAGCTTCACCACAAAGTCCAGGAGCGCCGGGAAATTATCGAAAACGGCGTGAAGCCAGGTGAAGCGCATGCCGAGACAATCTGCATGTGGTGGGGAGGATATGGAACAAAGACCTTTAGGAAAATATATAGGTGATAGCAAGCAGGGGAGAGCGGGCCTACCTATTTTGCTCCTGTTTCCCTTTGTATTTACTCTCTCCAGCAGGTTGGCTGAGAGGAGATTTAATCATAGATAATCTTGTTGTGAGAACTATTCCCCGAAACCAGGGTCCAGACACACATGCAGCATGGAAAATTACTGAGGCCACAGCTCTCCACATGGAAGCAACATTTCTTCGCAGGGCGGATTAGGCTTATTTCATGTGATGAAGCAATCTCTGGTTGTTGACCATTCATCATTGAATTTCTATGTATCTGGTCTGGGCCATTTCTTCTGTGTTAGCATTCAGATAGAGGGCTGTTCCGTTATCCTGCACTTAAACATGAGACGAGATGCGGGAAGTGGGGGTTCTGGGGGTGCTGCAGCACCTCCTACTTTTGATGGGCTGTAACTGCAATGAAGTCGTTTATTTAAAAAAGAAAAAATCTATAAAAAAAAGCATTTATATCAAAAGGGTTAAAATCCACTAATGTTATCATCTTAATGATTTCATTTTCGAAAGGGGGTTAGCCTATCATTTCTCTTCTGGGGATAACACAAAAACGCAAGTCCAATGTCGGTGTTCTGCCGTCTGCTTAAGGTAGTCAAATTTTTAGATTTTCTTACATCATACACAATTGAATTTAGAACAGTGATTTAAATGCGACCAACATAAAACTGAGTTTTAATATGTGAATGGTTTGATGGTAGTTTCCGGTTTATATGGTAGGCTACGGTTGCCCGTCAAAGTTATGGTTTTGTCTGGGATATAGCCTACACATGATTCAGACTGGCATTTGAGAGTCAGTTTAAATAGCGAACAAGATGTTAAAATATTGTTTGTTATGGACGGTACAGACAAGATGTAATTTAGCATTATTCTGCAAGTAGCCTAGTGTGTTAGTGCTGCTTTTTTGTCGGAAAGCGACTAGAATTCACTCTTTACTGAGTTTTTCTCAAATTGTTCTCCTGCAAACCCCCGAACCCCCCTAGTAATTACGCAATTTCAACACAATTTCACTCCAAGCTAAGAATTTCAGCACCCTCAAGTGAAAATGTCTTCCAGCGTCCCAGCATAAGACTGTTACATTATCAGCTACTGGACTGTAAAAAGGGATTTTAAACATGCATCTGTATATAGTTTTGAACAATACACATTTTAACATCAAACTCTCTACAACACATGATCCGGCCATAAGCAACAAAGCTCTGACCATGTGTCCATGGTCAATAAAGGATCACTATTTTCAGTGTTTCTGTAATGTTAAATAATTATTACCAATAATGAGGTCGTCTGTGTTGAGGTCGCTGTTCGCTGGGCAGAATATGGAGCTTGTGGAGACGGCTGAAAACGGACACATAAAAATTATCTGCTTTGCAACCCAACAGAGAACTGTACAAGTGTCTAAAGTGAACCATTTGTGTTGCAATCTACAGTAGTGATGACCTTGCAGAATACTCACCATTTGTCACAGCAGATAGCATGAAAGTCCATGTCAGAATCATGACTTCTACCTGCATGTGTAGGGACAGAGCTATTTCATTTGTATATTCTGTATTGTTTTTTTAACAGGTTACATTTTTTACAAGTTTTGTGTTAAAACTTTGCTTTGCACAATGCATCAGTGTTCTCATCTTGGGTGTTCCAATATTTATACTACTGTATATTATGCACTGTTATATACACTGCTATTACATACACTGCTATTACTGCTCAGTGACTAAATAGTATTGGAAGATTGTAACTGAATCTAAGTGTGAGGTCCCCAGGATGGGAACGCCTGCAAAATAATGAGCACACCTCTCTTTCATTCCCCCCTAAAAAGTTTCCCCTCTCGTGCCCACAGCACAGAGGTGAACTCTGCTGATCAAACAGAATGAGAAATGTACAAACTTCAACTTTAAAAGGTACACTGATGCAGAGCCGCTACATTAGTCATTTCCTTCGTTACAAACTGAACCCAGCCAACTTGTCTCTGTCTCTCTGTCTGTCAGTATCGCTTCAAACAGCCCTGCCCACCTGTGGCTTGGCATGGCCTGGCACTGCTACAGAAGCTTTTGATTACGTCACTGATGCTATTCTTGCCCCCAGCATATTTATGCAATAGGAGGCCGAAAGCAGCACTTGTGATGTTGGAGCGCTGTGTAGGAAGACAGAAAGAGATCTGGCTTCTTATCACAATCATGTCCATTTTCGGAACGTGCTTCAAACCAGAACATCTTCTGTCTTCAAGTAGCAGTGTAACAACTTACAGTAAATCCTTTAATATAATGGAACGATGCGTGCTTGGGGAGCGAGAGTATGCGCAAGCCGGAGGAACACAGGTAGAAGTGAAAGCAATAAACCCTCAAAGCGTATTTTAATAGCGAACTAAAAGACACAGCGTACAACTAAACAGAAACAGAAACACGGTCTACGGACAAACAATGACCGACGTGTAGTCGGTCAAACTTAAATGGCGGAGAGCGTTTGCCGTTATGCGCGCACGCCCAGGTCGTGACATATAAAGACTTGTAAACCATTTCAATTCACCTAAATGCAACCTAATGCGTTTAAAGTTTCCAGATAGATATTTCTCAGAGCAGAATAGTATTATAACTTACAGCTGCATTCAGTAGGCCTACAACAGAAGAATAACCTAACACCAACACAAATAATTGTCTTACCTTTATATTTCTGATGCAGAAGGTACAGCAATATTGTCTTCACCTCATGTGGCACGTGACCCTGTAAACAGCTAGTCTTTGTGATGGAGTTCTTCAGGGACCTTTATAGATCTGCACAACTATCCCAGACCCACAGACCACTGTTTTTAATAAAGTCCTGGGGGGGCAGCTGTCTGTCAACATTTGAGTGCACGTCTTATTGGCTATCAGGTGACACCGGAACAAGGGCTTATCGTAGCTTGGTTCCTGTCTAGGTATTTGGTTTGTGTTGGCCTGGGTCCCGCTGTAGCTGGTGGACATGGGTGTGGAGCTAGATGGAGGTCCTGAGTGGAGGCTCTATAGACATGTCTTTGTCCCACCGAGGGCAGAGTTGTGACCTGAGGACTGACCCGGTCTTATCTGATCCTCCCTGGAGTGCAGATCAATGTGGCCCTGCCACAGTAGCGTCAATGGAGCACAGTGGACAAGTGTTTAATGAAACAAAGGGTCTGTATATAGGGGGTTTGTACAGGACTCAACGTCTATAGGGAGCGCAGGGAAAGTACAAGGGGAGAGTGATTGATAGACTATATTGTGGATTCAAGTGCTGATATGACCAAGTTATTGTGATAATCTGTAACTTTGTCATATAAATTGAAGCTCGGTAAGAAAACCTTCAAATATACTTTATTTTACATTAGCATTAGAAATGATCTTCTGGGAGCCCTTGGATTTGACCCGTGTACCCGTGTGTAGTGGAGAGTACAGCGACAGGAAATACTATATATTCACACACAAGAAGGGATGGCGTTTAAGTACTCTATCTAGAGAGTTACCATGGTAACAGACACCGCTCTCTGCATTGCCACTATCAACCAACCTATGCTTAAAAGAATTTCTATAGCGAAAAAAGTTAAATAAAATATTAAAAATATCTAAAAATAAAAATAGACATCCTATCTATACACAAAAATATATTAATGCAGAAACTCTGCCTTCTCCCTCTTCTCCCTCCCTCTCAATTAATTTCTACAGTGGAAAAAAGGTCTGCTGAAAGTCTAAAGAACATGACAGATTTCAAAGACAGTGCAGTGGATGTGGTTTTATGTGGAGATGTGGTTTGTCAGAATTTGAGTTGTCAATTGATAACCAATCATGAGTTTTCTACTGAATTAAGTACCTTACTAACTTGCAAGTTGGGAAGTTTGGAATGTGCACATTTGAATGCTATAACCTGCTATTGCATGGCTCATTTAAACCTTATATCAGGCTGGGGATATAAAAAAGCAGTGGCAATTGGGACAGTTGTTAATCATTTATTAAATGTGATCATTGTGGTAAAGACAAGATGAGTGGAGTGAAGAGTGTTTGTTGTTGTCTTTCGCTGATACTAAGGTGTGTCTTGCAGTCATGAACAGCTCTTTGTGTCTGTCTCCAATTCCACAGTCACGGTTTGGGGCACATCTTAGCAAGGCATCTCTGTTTCAGATCTGGGTTTGGGAAACAGCATTGGGCCACATCATTGTTTTGACGCTTATCTGCTAGAGCTGTAGCTATAGCCACTGTTAGTGAATGTGAAAAGCTTCATGTTTACCATGTAATAAAAGTTACACTTTTATGTTAAGTAACACAAATATGTTAAGTGAATATTTATCAGTGTAGACATTAGGTAATTCAACACAAGCATTACTGTATTTCAAATTTTCCATGAACTGATATTAAAAATCGTAAGAACCAGAAGTATTTTATATGAATCTTGTTGACAGTCTCTTATATTGGACAATAAACCTTGTGTTTATTGTATGCAAGAATATTATATAATTTTATTTGTGTACATTAAATCATATGCTTTTAATGGTTTTACAATTTTGGAATTGTATACAGTGCTGTGCCACTTACAGCACTGTATATCCTGTGAGTGGTAATTTAACATTGTTATAATCCCTTTATGTACAATAAATCCAGTTGGGCTTCGCCTTTGTCTATTGTGTCATATCTTTTGAGATTTCTTTCACCTACTGCTATTTCACATTTCACATTTTCTTCGCACACGTGCAAATAAAATCTCTTAAAATCAAGTCCAGATATCTAATTAGACCAGAGAGAAGACAGAAATGACACATAGCATGTCCAGATTTGGGCTGGATGGTTTGACGACAGCCCCTCATGGCCGTTAGATTGGAGGGAACAGCAGGGGGCCTCAGAGGAGTGCTGCCTTAATGAGCTCTATATCTGCCCTGCAGACCAGAGGTAACAGCAGCAGAGAGAGAGAGACGATTCCCTCTGTTATCTGCGGCACATCGCTGGCTTTCATTTGAACCTGTCAAATTAAGTGTGGACACCTATTGTCTTCTGCTTCTGCAGAATTCTAGCTGTAAACCCAACCCGCCTGGTATACCAAGGGGGTCAAACCAAATGCTCAGAATTATTTGGAGAGTATTTGTTCCAGACTTGAGAAGCAGTGATGCAATGCATGGCTCTGCCTTACTTGTTGCACCTTTAAACCAAGTTAATACTGCAGAGGATTGTTTCCCAGGGAGGGTTTTGAGTTGCGAGGCCTTGGCATAGCATCAGGCTGAGGCTGCAGTGGGAAGCTGGTGTGGATTTGGGATGACGGGGAGGGTTTTGAAGGAGAGCTTGGCTCCTCGCCTCCTCGAGTATTAACTTACTTCTGGAGAAGGACAGCCGCCTGACACGCCGGCACACTTCCGCTGTGTATTTGACGTACCACAGGTGACTGTCGTCACAGTATCTGTCATATGAAGAGTGTCTGTTAGTATCACTGGAAGGTTTAGCAGAGATGTTGTCTGGTGTTATTTTTTTATACCAATACTGACATTATTGTTATATCATTGTCCAACATTGCATTTTATGACAGAAAGACAAATAAATATATATATATATATACTGTATATACAGCCATGGAAAAAATTAAGAGACCACTGCCCATTTAAAAAAAATATAATATCTATATACAATTACATTTGTATTTAGTACATTTATATTAATATTTTTTTTAATGATTTAATATATACTTTTTACATTTTTGATATTTATATGTATTTTGTTTTATTTACAAGAATATGCCGTGGTCTCTTAATTTTTTCCATGGCTATATATACTAAGTAGATAGAAAGATAGAAGAACACACTGGCTCGATTTACAGTAAACACCTCTGGAAAAGAGCATCTGTGTGTGTTAGTACAACCTGTGTGCAGTCAGAATACCTCTTCATGCGAGGCTTGGAGGCGTTGTGCCGACACAGGCACTGAGAGAAGAACTTGCAGAGCTCGAGGACGCAGGGCTGCAGCTTATGAGCACCAACCGTGGCGACGTTAATAGAATTGTCAGTCATCTCTCCGCCAGACGTCATCTCTGGCATTCTCCACGGACAGCCTCTCAGAAACACAGCAGAGGATAGCTCTGTTTGAGCGGTGCCTTATTTTCATAGATCACAATGTCCCCAGTGTCTTCGCCACATATTCAGTTTATAAGATCAATTTAAAAAAACATTAAAATCTGACTAATTATATCTACACAGGCAAATAGGCGTATAAGTACAGTAAAGGATTAACCTTTAACTACCCACTGTGATTCAATGCTTATGGAAATATGAATGGAATAAATAATTAAATTCATATTTCAGCACGCATCGTTATTTTACAGAAAGTCATTATGCTTAAATTATCCTCTCACATCGGTGGTGCTAAATAATTCTTATTCTAAAAAAATGTGTATGTACCAACATATGTATTTTCTCTTCTTCCAGAAAGTAATCAGTGATCTCTGTTACCTTTATCTATGACAGTTCTCGAGCCACTCTAGTTATTTCAAAGCTAGAAACATATGTTAGAAATGAATAGACGGCAGGGGCACACTGAATTTGATCACAAAGGAAGTGAACATTTCTGACGTTATAACTCAGGGGTTCCCAAACCTTTCAGCCCCCGGACCCCAAAAATGGTGCCAGAGACTCGTGACCCCTGGTGGTGGTTGAAGCATACAAACGCTGCGCACAGCCACACACCACGCACTAATAGGCCTATCCAAAATTTCATATAGGCTAGTAACAGAATACAGTCAAAGTAATCTCCATATATAAATTGAACTGCTGCAACTGATACCGTCGCTAATCTGTCATAATCACCTTAGGGGTCACAAGAAGACAAAGAAAATCGGAAGGCTGATGGCATATTTTTTTAATTTCACGGTTTTATTTTTTATGTAACTACAATTTTTTATCTTTTGTAACAATTATGGCTGATATATGCTATTTCTAATCATTTTTACATTTTATTTGATTTCTGGAAATCATCTCGCGACCCCCCCCCACTCGGTGTCTCGCAACCCCCCGGGTGGGTCCCGACCCCCACTTTGGGAACCACTGATGTAACTGACCTTGCCTTAACTGACAACCACTCCTGAAACCTACTTTAAAAAAAAAAAAACTAACAAAATTTGAATGGGCGGGCACATAAGGGTTAACATCTGTTAATGATTTTCTAGATTCTAATATGAAGGCAGTTGATTGTCATTGAAGTCAGGTTGATTGTAGGTTAGCAATGTTTTATCCATTTGGTTTTTCCAGTCTGGATTTCAGCCTCATCACAGCACAGAATTGCTCGTATTGAGCACTTCAATGTACAAATTCTACAAATACATATTTTGGAATATTTTGACACATTTGACACATATTACCAAACCATAATATTAAACAGACAAGAAAATGGGCAGATTTCTCTGGCACAGTCCAGAACTGTTTCAAGTCTTCAAGACAACAAGATATTTCATCTCCATTGCCTACTGTCTCTTTGAACAAAGTTCCATGACATGCAAAATGCACCAAGGCTCTATCCTTGCTCCCTTATTATTAGACCTTTATACAGTATATTACCCCTGGCCGAAATTATCCAAAAAAACAAAAAAATCCTACCGTAATTCAACAGTTGACACTCTTACATATCTCTCACTAAGTGCAGTTGACCAGTAGACTCACTCTGCCAGTTCATCGAACAAATCAATGAATCAATATACAAAGATAAAACTGAGATAAAAGACATTTAAGAATTAACATTCTTTTTATCTAAACACATTTTGCATTTAAGTTTGGTTGGTTTGGGTTTAATTTGGTCGTTCCTTCCTGGGTTTGTCTACTTCTCTCCTGCTTTGTGCCATACCTTGCCAGAGCAGAGCTGATTCACTGTGATCACAGCTAGCGTCACAGGTGGCCAGTGCTCATTAGCATATACATGTAGAACTATTTCCACTTTAACAAAGGACAAAATAAATGCAAGATAATGGCTTTTTAACGCTGAAATGTACTGTATACACACACACACGCACAACCAGTTAAAAGACATTAGCATGCCTTTGTTTCGTGCTTTGTGAGGTGGGAGTTACCACAATTCATCAGAGAAAGTGCAGATAATGGCTGATGGCATTAGCGTGTTTTATAATTAATAGTTTATTTGTCTACTTGTATTTATCCATGTAAGGGTGACTGAGCACCCCCACACACAGTCACAGTCTTATGCTTATCCAAAAAATCTCCTTGCTTAAGGGTATCAGAGCAGGAGTTATTGTAGTAAAAGGAGAGTGTTTTTCCTGTCTGGTCTCTTCCAGCTTGATTCTTCACATTAGTCTGCCATCAGGCAAATATGATACTAAAAGAATTATATTATAAATATTATAAATATGATATTCTCATAAATATAATAAATATAATAAGCAAATCACAGAGCACCTGCAGCATTCTAACATTCACTGTACAGTGTGAGACGCCTCGTTTGTTGCTATGCAGACTTCTAGCCAATAGAAAGCCAGAACGAGTTTTTAGAGTGAGCATTCACTGCATCCTAGTGGTGGTCTGGTACATTGCATCTTAAGTAATGTTAATTGAGGTTGGATGTGGAAATATGGAGAATACACACGTTTTGTTACCAGTCGAAAGTTTTAGAATACCCCAATTTTTCCTATTTTTATTCAAATTGAAGCAATTCAAGTCCAGTGAATAACCTGGAATGCTACAAAGGTAAGCAATAAACTGCCAGAGGTTTATGAAAAAAGTTTAGGTTACCAAAGACTGAAAAATTATGTACATTTCAAAGTTATTTAAAAAGGCATTTTTCAGGGAAATTGCAATGAAAGCCATGGTGTCAAGCCAAGAGGTCTG